>JARQOC010000001.1:158156143-158170407 GCA_033576535.1 Allobates femoralis
ATAGTGCCTGGGCAGACCTTTTAAAAACATGTAAAACCATTATTATGCACTTTCTAGTTTCCATGTTATCAGCATCTGCATACCCTGCAAGGAGCTGGTGTATTAGTCCTCTCCATTATATTTCCAACCGAATAGTCCAGTGCTGTATAAGTGTATTTAAATATCCACACTCATCCAGGCTTGTGTTCACTCCCTCCCCTCTGTGCACTGGGCTGGGAGGGGGGACGTGTTTTGTGCTGTAGCCTGTAAGATTTCTATGTGTATATATAAGCTTTTGTTTCCTTGCAGACATGTAATGTGTGTATCTGCTGAGCAAATGATCAATTCTTCTTATCACATAGAAATATCTCAGACTGCACACACTAGACATGTCTCATACACACAATGACATGAAGAGCTGCAGCTAAATTCCCTCTCCTCCCCCCTCCCTTCTCTGTCTGCTGTGAATGAGTCACACAACAGACACATCAGAGAGGAGGCTGGACAGTGTCATGAAGCATGAATATTCAATCATTGAGTGGGAGTGGGCAGCAGAGAAATCACTGTGAGTGACAGAGGGAATGTATCTTTTATTTTGAAGTTTACAGAAGATAGGATGGACATGAATAGAGAGAGCTTAGAGAAAGAAATTAGAAAATGACAGCAACTACACATGGATTTTTGGCCTGACAGTTTTCTTTTAAAGATTGGTTGAAGAGGGATAAGCATAGTGGTGAGGTTGGGGAGGAAATGGGATGGCGTCACAAGGGTACAAGTGATGAGGTGCGAATTGGAGAGGAGATGAGTAAGCACTCCTTCATTGATGGTGGGCAGTAAGGTTTTGGGGGGAAAGGCATTGCTATGTTGTACATAGGGGTTGTGGTAGTTGAGCAGTAAAGACTTGCCTTGTTTGGTCGATCTAGTTTTTGAAATGTGAAGCAAAGTCTTCTGCAGAGATGAGGAGGGTTGAAGGGGACAGAGGTGGGCACAGATGGCAGGTTAAAGTGTTGAATCACTGTTTGGGGTTGTGGGATAGAGGAGATATGAGGGTTATGAAGGAAACTTGTTTTAGCAAAGGTGGGGGAGAGTTGAATATGAAAGTTGCTTTTGTGTGAATGCGATGAAGTCATCTTGCGAGTGTGTTTTCCTCCAGCACCTAGACGTTTGCTGAAGCTTTTTACTGAGGTTGGTGTGCCATGGTTGTCTATTGATTCGCTATACTCTGCCATGCAGGTCACTGTTTAGTTTTCCTACCTCACACTAAGTCCATTTCATCTGAGGGAATCGGGTCGGTTATGCTAATGACACTCCGATGAGAGTTTGCTCAAGAGTGTCAGCAGTGAGAACTGATTCCTTCGGATAAGAAAATCGGAGCACACTGTGAAGAGAATGTGGAGAACAAAATTTCTCCATTGTGTGAATGTACGGAAATTCAATGTCACCCGAGTGCAATCCGATGTTTTCAACGCACTCATAGCCTTGAATGGGTGAGTGGCATCTGATTTCAGAGTGTGATTTTTTTCACTTACAGATTCTGTCATTGAAATTATATCAGGCATCTCTGCCCTGTTGAATAACATTGGTCCGAGTGTGGATAGCACTCACCCTTTGTATATGGTGATGTGAGCGAACCCTTATTCACATTTCATTATGAGAAATTGGTGATAAACATTTAAAGAGAACCTGTCAATCCCTGCTGCATGGCAATCTAAATGCAGCACTGAATGCAGCATGTCTACTGCATTCAGGGAAGGGACCCCCCATGTGTCTGTGTGCTGTGTACCCCGAGATATAGGCTTTGTAAAACTTACAGTTAGAAGCCATAGAGGCAGTCACTGTGGCTGGAGGGAGCTTGATTGACTGTGGCTATTCCATCCCCCACTGCCTCTGTGTGCCGTCTCCTACTGTGCTGTTTATGCTTTGTCAGGGCAGGAATCTGAAGCTGACTTCAGGACAAATGATTTGCATGCTGTGAGTGACAGAGAGGAGGAGGGCAGAGCCTGCACAGAGAGGCAGTGGGGGATGGAATGGCCACTGTCAATCAAGCTCCCTCCACAGTGATTGCCTCCATGGCTTCTAACTAAGTTTTACAAAGGCTATATCTCGTGGTACACAGCACACAGAAGCATGGGGGACCCCTTCCCTGAATGCAGCAGACATGCTGCATTCAGTGCTGCAATTAGATTGCCATGCAGCAGGGGGGTGACAGGTCCTCTTTAACCCTTCTAACATCCCAACAAAAAAGATTTGATGAAAGAGAACCTGCCAACCTATCACTACCTGTCCCTACAGCTTCCTACTACATCCCTAATCATCCCTGTCTTACCTAAATGTGTAGTATCATGGTTGTAAAAAAGCTTTTTATAACTGACAATTTCCCCCAATGTGTAGACGTGTGGGCGTCCTGAGTGTGATGTTGGGCCTGCACTCTGGGTTCATTCTCCCTCCTTGCTCTGTGGTATAATGCTCCAGTGGGTGTGATAACTCAACCCTGCAAAATTTATGTTCAATCTATGTTTATTGAATAAGTAAAAAGGAACAAACAGTAAAATCGATCGTACAATGTCAAATATTTCTAGGCTTAACGCCAACATACTAAGAGTTTCTTGTGATATATTAAAAGTTCGAGTATTCATTATAAAAAAAAAAAGGAAAAAAAGAAACTGCGCTTAGTGAGCAGCATACATTCAACATATTTGTTGCAAAACATAGCAAATTAACACTAGTAAACTCACCAACTACAATATCTAAGTTAACAATATAAAGCTCGCTCCCTTTGAGCTGGGAGTTGGTGGAGTAAACCTAAGCCTTGAAACTTAAAGTCTCAGCTCTCCCGGATAGGCTCATGTTGGTAGGTATAACTCATGAGAAAGAGATGACTCTAGAAGTGAAGGTCAGGGCAGGATAGGGATTTAAGACACGAGGAGAGGTATACAAGTGGAAAAAGAGAGAGAAAAAGAGGAAAATTAACGGGGAGGGCGGGGGAAGAGGGCTTTGAGTGGGGGGGTGAGGAGGGGATGGGCACCCCCCTCAGGAGGGACCAAAGATCTCCAAGTATCTTGGAGAATTAACAAACATCGTCCATCGTCCCCATGTTACTACAAATTTATTGCTGGAATTGTTTAATTCCGCTGTGAGATCCTCCATCCTACAAAGACTATGCATTTCTTTCAACCAGTCTGTCAAAGGTGGACAGACTGTCTGCTTCCAATACCGCGGAATGATTGTATGGGCTGCTGCAATGCAGAACCGCAAGATATCTCTTCTTTGCGACTTAATGGTACCCGGGAGGATAGATAGTAACGCCATCTGAGGTGAAGCCTCCACGTCTTCGCCACTTATCTCCCTATATGTGAGGAAGACCCCCTTCCAAAAGGGCTGTAGCTTGCTACAACTCCACCAGATATGAGTCATCGTTCCCCTCTCCACCGACACCTCCAACACATATCAGACACAGAGGGGAACGCCGCGTGAAGATCGACTGGGCAACGGTACCATCTGGCCATGATTTTAAATTTTTTTTCCTGGGCTTGACAAGCCACCGACATTTTATGCGATATGACAAATGCTTTCTTCCAGTCGTTCCCCGAGATGGTGGTGCCCAGCTCCCCCTCCCACCTTCTGGTATATTTAGGTAGGCCTTCCGAGCCAGAGTGACTTACAAAATTTATAAATTAAGGACACGCAGTGGGCAGGTGGAGAGTTTTGTAGGAGCATCCTCTCGAAGGGGGAAGGCGGGGAGGAAAAGTCGAGCCCCCGATTTCCCCTCAGTAGAAATGACTTAAACTGCGCGTATTCCATCCAGGGAACATCTCCAACAGTTCTAACAAAGATATCGTATGGCATCAGGCTGTTACCCTTCAAAATGTGGTGACAGCGAGGCTCATCACCCAGACTCCAATTCAGGAACCGATGTACGCCCATTCCAGCGGGAAGTCCGGATTATTGAACAAGGGTGTGAGGGGCCCCCGGCCCATGGATAAACGTCCCTTTTTGGTCTCCTGATCCCAAATCTGGAGGGCAACTCTTAGAGCAGTTCAACCCGGGCCAAAACTACCCCTATTGAGTGGGCTAAGTAACCCAGGGTAAATTGTGTAGGGGAATTCTCGAACAGTTCTGCTCCAAGCTAACCCATTGTTTAGAGCTGCTGTTATATTGCCAGTCTATCATTCGAGTCAGAATGGTCGATCTGTAATAAAGTTTAAAATTGGGGAGACCCACCCCACACCCTGCATTTATGTCTATATAGCGTATTTACCGCTACTCTCGGTCTCCGGGATCCCCAAACAAACCGTAACAGAATAGTTTGCAGCTTCCGGAAGAATGATGCTGGTATACTAATGGGTACCGTTTGAAAAAGGTATAAAAACCGGGGCAAGACATCCATTTTAATCACATTGATTCTCCCGAACCACGATAGAGTGCGTTTATCATATCCATTTAGGTTCTTAATTGTTTTTTCTAAGAGGGGTAAATAGTTCAAAGAAAATAGCTGCAAGGAGTCTCTGGGGATCCAAACCCCCAGGTACTTTAAAGCGGATGTCTGCCATTTAAACTGGAAATTGTCCTTCAGAAAAGATACGTCCTTGGTCGGGAGAGTAACGTTTAGTGCCTCTGATTTGCCGAAGTTCATCTTAAAGTTACTGAGGCTACCGAACCTCTCAAATTCTTTCACCACAGAGGGGAGGTCCGAGGGTTAGAAACAAAAAGCGGGAGATCGTTGGCAAATAATGCAGCCTTATACTGGTGGTCCGGTCCCGGAAACCCATATATATGCGGATTCTTCCTGATGGCTATCGCTAGGTGCTCCATTGTAATGACGTATAATAGAGGCGACAGAGGGCAACCCTGCCTGGTGCCATTGCTGATGGGGAAAAGGAGAGGATAAAAGACCATTAACTTTGACCCTGGCTGTCGGACATCCATATAGGGAGGCAATCTTCCTATGAACCTATCGCCCAGACCAATTTGGCGCAGGGAGGCCATCATAAACCGCCAATCCACCCGATCGAAGGCCTTCTCCGCGTCTACAGAAAGGAGACACAGCGGAACAGAATCAGCCCTCGCTCGGTCCATTAGACCAAACAGTTTATTTGTATTGTCCCTGGCCTCACTACCCTTTACAAAGCCAACCTGGTCTGTGTGGATTAAATCCGGGAGCCAAGGGCCAAGCCTGTTAGCCAGAGTCTTTGAAAACAATTTGATATCTACATTAATTAAGGATATTGGCCTGTAGTTAGCGACACAGGAGTGGTCCTTACCAGGTTTAGGGAGGACGCTAATATGGGCTTCCAGCAACTGGGGAACCCAAGGGGATCGGGGCAAGACAGCGTTGAACACTTTAGTTAAAAATGGGACCAATTGGGCAGAAAACATTTTTAAAAATTTTGGAGTAAAGCCGTCAGGGCCAGGGCTCTTACCCGACGGGGAGTCCTTGATTACAGCGGCGATCTCTTCTTCTGAGAACTCGTTATCTAAAAGCAAAGCAGTACTCCCCGGGAGAACGGGCAGGGCGGTGTCCCTGATATATCCTTCAATAGCCGGGCCCAAGTCTCCCCGAGGCCCCCCGCCGCCTGCTTTTTAATGTTGTATAGATCATTGTAGAACTCCTGAAAGGTCTCGGAAATCAAAGATGGAATTTGTGTGTGCCCTCCCCTTGCCCGCAAAATGGAAGGGACATGCCCTGGGTCTCCTCTAGGGTGCAGGACTCTAGCCAACGGCCTACCACATTTGTCCGAGTATTCATACATGTGTCTTTGCAATCTATAACGAAAACGTAAATATTTCTGGTCTAATAAGGCCCTAAGGTCCTCTCTACTTTTAGTCAGATCTGCGAGAGTGGCATTGCAGGAAGAGTGCTTATGTATTCTATCTAGGTTAGAGATTTTTAAAAGGAGAGCCTCTACCTCCTCCGCCCTTTGTTTCTTTAGTCTCGCTCCATGTTGGATTAAGAGTCCCCGCACCACACACTTCAGGGTCTCCCACTGTATGGGCAGAGCCGTGGAGTCCGCGGAGTGAATCTGAAGGAATTCATCAATGGTACGTTTAATCTCGGATGTACAACAGGAGTCCCTGAGGAGATTATCGTTTAGGCGCCACGTTAAAGGTCTCCTGATGCCATCTGGCATATCAATAGTGAGGAAGACTGGTGCGTGGTCGGACCATGGGCAGAAGCCAATTGAGGCCTGCATCCGCCACGACAATGCTCCCTGGGACACCATGATCATATCTATCCGGCTATAGGTGGAATGAGCAGGAGAAAAATAGGTGTAGTCTCGCTCCGGAATGCAACACCGCCACACATTACTAGTCGATGTCCTGGATGGATCTCTGAAGGCATTTATTTTTCTATAAGATAGGAAGCTATGGCAGAGGAAGTGTCAATCCAGGCTAATGTGAAGTTAAGTCACCTCCCAACACAACTGTCCCTTTGCGAGTCAATAAAGAAGACAATATACTGCAGAGTAACCCGTGGGTCTCTATTGGGGAGGTACCGTTAACATGGTAAATATTTGGAGTTGATACGTAATTAAAAAATATATCTCTTCCGCTCCATCAGTAACCGTATCAAGAACGTGTGGTTCAATGACTTGTGGAGGGCTATCGACACTCCCTAGATTCGAGTCAGGGTTAAGGAACCAACCACCTCAGATGAGTGTATAAGCTGTTAATACATGTCCCTGGACCTAGTACACCATTGCAGCTATGTTTGCTAAGAATATTGATAACAGCAACCGAAATAACAGTTTATAAACTTACATGATTTAGTACATGAGGGCGTCTCCCTCGGGCTTTAGTACGAGAGGGCTGTGTGTTATGCTCTTGAGTGGCTTTCCTCCCCTCCCTCTCTGTTTGCAGGACGTCACATTAGGGCGTGTATATCTTGGTGTGGGCGGGCACCAAGGCAGCTCCCGTCCGTGCACGTCTTCTCAGTGACGTCTGCAAACAGAGAGGGAGGGGAGGAAAGCCACTCAAGCTGCATAACACACAGCCCTCTCGTACTAAAGCCGAGGGAGACGCCCTCATGTACTAAATCATGTAAGTTTATAAACTGTTTATTTCGGTTTGCTGTTATCAATATTCTTAGCAAAAACATAGCTGCAATGGTGTACATAGGGTCACGGGACATGTATTTAAAGCTTATACACGTCATCTGAGGTGGTTGGTTCCCTTTAAGCTGTGTGCCAGGAGGTGTAATATCTATTTCTTAACATAGGTACACAGCCAGTTTTGAAATGGGTCTCCTGCATCAAAAGTATGTGGATCCTTTTTTTATGCATACTGTATAGGATCTGGGATCTCTTCTGGGGAACGTTAATACCCCTTACGTTAAGGGATCCAATGCTTATTTGCTCCATCTCAGAGGGGGAGCGCCCAAGGGAAAGAGGGGAAGAGAGAGAAGCGGGGAGGTCTGAGAAAGTCTGTGTAGAGGAGAGAGAGGGAGAATTGGAAGAAGGGGACAAAATGGATAGTACAGAGAAAGTGGGAAAAAAGAGATACAGATAAAGAGGTGTGAAGTAGTGCAAAAAATGGAAAAGGAGTTATACAGCGAGCTCAGAATAAGTCACTAGCTGCGAGACCAATAGTTATTTTGAAGGCCAACTCAACTCCCCTACGGGTTGGGAATGTAAATAACGTCTCCCTGCGAGGCGCAATCCCTTGGGGGGAAATGTAATGCAGGGATAGTTAACTCTCCCCACCCCGGCACATCATTATCATTATCCCACCCCCTCTACGCATAACAGGAAGAAGGTGCCTTCCACTGCGAGAGGTCTCAAGGCGGTGAGAATCCTCCCCTACGGACCCCCCGACCACCCATCTCTCCCCAGTGTCGCCTCGGGAGGCCAAACAACCACCCGAGTGGCATAGTGGGCCATTCGTCAATGTCAAAATGAGGAAGCTGTAATTCCGCCAAAAAGGGTTTGACGTCTTCCGGGGAACGGATTGTTAACATTTTCCCATCTCTCTTGACTTGGAGGCGGAAAGGGAACCCCCATGTATACAGTATGTCCTTGGCTTTCAAGACGTCCAGTAGGGGCTTCAAAGCCCGCCTCTTTAGCAAAGTAAGACGGGAAAGGTCGGGCAGGACCTGTAGCTCCTTTGAGCGGTATGTGGCTCTGGCTCCCTGTCTGAGGTTCTGCATAATATTGTCTTTTTGTAGATAGTGGTGGACCCTGCAAATGACATCGCGAGGTCGATCAGGGTTGGTGGGTCGTGGCCCGAGAGCCCTATGGGCCCTATCTAATTCAATTTTGCTGTTAGGGGGAGCCTTTAGAACCTTGGAAAAAATCTGATGCAGAAGAGATGGAAGATCCCTGGGCTCGACTGTCGTCCGGGAGACCCCTCACTCTAATATTATTGCGGCGACCCCTATTCTCTGCGTCATCCATGGCTTCTACCAGGTATTGACTTTGGTGAGACTGATGTTCTATTATCTCCTGTTGGTGCATGACTTCTCCTCAAGGGTCTTTAATCTGCTGTCAAGAGCATGGATCTGCATCTCCACATTAGAAACTGACGCACGGGTGGATGCCACCTCTGCTTTGCATGCTCTCTCCAATCTGTCAACATACGCCTCCATATCTGCTTTTGTTGGTATAGATGCAATATGGGCCCTCAGGGATCTAATTTCTGACATTAAGTCCAGCTCCTGGTCGTCTACAGAGGGGGGCCTCTCACACTCCACTCCCCCTTGCTGCATCTCAGGGTTTTCTCTCTCCATCTCTCATGGTGTCAGCCTGCTCAACCCTCTTTTGTACAGTTCCAAAAATGATGGGAGAATAGTCATGGCCCTCCCCTGTCTCTGACCTGGGCCTCCCTCCTCTCCCTGAGCTCCCCCACTCCAAAGCTGCCTCCTGTGAGGGGGGAGAGTCGGATCCTCCACTTCCCATAGCTGGGGGTTGGGGTCTGGTGAACTTTCCCCTTCCTGCTCCGTCACAGGTCCTTGATTGTCCAGAGCTGCAGGAGCATCCCCGGCTGTGCTGGAGATCTTATCAGCCTGTACTCTGGGGAAAGGGGGCTCCTGCTCTCCGTGAATCTCTGCTGTTGATACAGCCACTGCAGGCTTAGGGAGCTGCCGTGACGGTCCCTGAGGAGACGCTCTCTCCTCCCGCTTTCCTGGGGATCCCCCACTTGCAAGCTGATCCCGTGGGCTCCCCTTGTTCTTTCCCCCTGCTATGCCTGGTACCTTATGCAGCGTGTCGCTGCTATGTGGGGAGGAGTGCATCAGGCCGTCAGCCATCTTGGAGTTGCTCCGACGGGGAGCAGGTGACTGGGACCCAGAAAAGAACTGCTGTATCCCGCCGGTAGAGGCCCTGACTGGCTGAATCCGGGTCCCGGGCAGTCCCCCCTTCTTCCTGGAGCTCATGGCGACGCAGGCACGGCGATATTGTGCTGGTAAGTCAGCTTTTTGCCGGGGTGGATGGAGGAGCTCGAGTTTAGAGCGTCCTCACACACTCATGGCTAGCTCCGCCCCCCAACCCTGCAAAATTTAATTTTTTGAAAAATACAAGAGAAGTTTTCACTGATTTTTATGTAATTTGGTGTGCTGATTACGAAAATTATCTCCATTTTTTTTTTCCATCACGTAAGGATTTTTTGTAAAACCAAGATTGATATTTTTGCTAAAATCCTATTTAAAAAGGGATTCTGTCGAACAATTTTACATGTAATATCTGGCAGCAGTGGTTTTTATCCATTTAAATTTATGTATAAATATACAGAGGCCCCCCTTGCTGGCACACGGCCCCTCCATCGGTATACAGAGGCCCCCCTGCTGGCACACGGCCCCCCATCGGTATACAGAGGCCCCCCTGCTGGCACACGGCCCCCCATCGGTATACAGAGGCCCCCCTGCTGGCACACGGCCCCCTCTTCGGTATACAGAGGCCCCCTGCCTCTGCATTGATCTTACACTCCGATGTCCGCAGGCACCCGGGGTCCTCCGTCCACTCTCCTCGCTGTATGCCGGGTTTGCTGAGAGTGGCGCAGCAGGGATGACGTCATCACTGCACCCGGTGGTCACATGTAAAACGGCCAGCATTACATTGCACTTTTTTGGCGCCTTTTCCTTGTTAAATATGGAATGTGCTCATTGTAATCTTGATATCCCTGAGGAAGGAGCTGGGAGGTGGCTCCGAAACGTATAGGATAGGAAGAATAAAGAAAGTTTTAATTTGAAGCATTGTCTTCCTTGTAATCCTTCGTGTCACAGCAGCGCGGACCGTGGTACACTTTTTCCCAACAACAGTTGCCGCTAAATCATAGGCCTCCTTCACAGTATGACGCCGCTGCACATCATTTCCGGTCCTGTGCATTATGGGGATTACCAGGTGTACTGGCCAGCTTCAGAGTGCTCAGTGTGCATGCTCCAGAGCTGGTCAGTCTACCCAATACACCCCCACACTGTGCAGGATCAGAAATGACACGCAGTGGCTTCATACCAGGAAGGAGGCCTATGGATTTGAAACGCAGGACTACGCTTCTGAATTAATTACCACACCCAACGGGGCATGATATCAACAGACAAGCTAGACACTAGGGTGAAATAAGTTTTTGGTTTACAAAAAAGAATCTTTCTTTGGATGCATGCAAACGATCAGTGTTTGCAGCGTTATGGACACAGCATGTTTGCGTTGCGTCGATAACGCTGCATCTTACAGCACAAGCACAGTGGATGGATTTACAGAAATCCCATGCCCACTGAGCTTCTTTCCTCCGCAGTGTTAACTGACAGGTGGGGTGACTTTCAGCCTACGCTTGTTCACAGCATGTAAGCAATCTTGGTGTGTGAATGCAAGGGAAAGAGTCCATGCCTCGAACGCAGAATGAGGGCGCAGGCAGCTGCGTTCACACGCAGAAATCGGCGGCTTCCCTGCAGGAGAGGAGACACTGTATGTAGGGTGCAGTGTCTCCTAATCGTGTGCACATACCATAAGCAGCACATTATCCTGTGTAATCCTGTAGGTGAGCGCGCAAGAATATACTGATGACTTCTTTTAACCACTTCACGTCTTTGAAGACATGCATTTAAAAAGAACTTAGGGCACATCAGGACTGCGCCGCACTCATTTATAATCCCACTTTGCAGAAACCAGCAAGTACGGTTTGGTATCGCGCAGATGCGTTTTCACTGCATCTGCGCGATTTCAAAAAACCTGATGTGAAGGCCTTAGAAAGGCAGAACATATGCACTGCAACTCATTTTTACATTGCAGTACATCTATTACTGTTTTTATGTTTGTATTTTTTAAAGCGCTTTATCAGCCGTGTTCCAGGTAGAATATGCGTACAAAATACACTGTGTGTAGATGTCCTAACACTGAGCATCATGCAATGAAAATGCACTTTTTAGTTTTTCTCATTTTGATTGTCAAGTGTCTCTGTGGTCAACAGCTAAAAGCCACAAACATTAAGGCTGCATGCCCACAATCAGTGATACTAGTGAGTTAGATGCAGCATGTTTTCGCTGTGTCCAAAATATTGGATTGTATAGTAGAATGCATAACGCAGCGTGTCCTAATCACGGGCACATAGCCTTGTAGTGATGGTAAATGCTGACAATTCTTTTTTCTTTCATTTGCATCATTAATTTCCTTGCAGGTTATTCAGCAGACACTGAATCGTCCTCCAAGCTCTGCGGCTCAGTATCTTCAGCAAATGTATGCAGCTCAACAGCAACATCTAATGCTGCAGACAGCGGCGCTGCAACAGCAACATTTGAGCAACACTCAGCTACAGAGTCTGGCTTCTGTTCAACAGGTACTAAGTGTTCGGAGATATAAATTGTCTTTGGGACTGTGTGCAAAATCTCTAACAGAGACCTTTAGCAATTTATGTGGTATCATCTTATGCAGCCACTATAACCTTCACACCTCCCATACTTGAAAAAGCTCACAAATATTGCACAGAGAACACTATTACAAAAAAAGTTGCAGAACAGGCATATTATGTTCAGGCCTCATTCAGACATACATAATATATATATTATTTTTTTTTATCAGTGTTTAGTCATTGTGTCAGTTTTTCACATATGGATAAAGACATTCCAAATCTACTCCTATCCATTACAATGTTAAACACAGACTGCATGCTGATGCCATCTGTTTCTCGTATGATCTTCACAAACTCATAGACTGTTACGGGTTATTTTAATTCATGACTACGATCAAATCCGGATATGTCTCTGTGATTTTTTTTATTTGGGACACACGGTCAGCTAAAAAACTCACTGGCGTGTGAATCTGGGGTAGCAATATAGACCAGAAAAAAACATGGATAGAACATGATGGTAAAAACGGTTTTGTCCCAAGATCCTATCCCAATATGGAGTAGGTATAATAATATTACCAAATCCCTCCAATTAGAAATGTAGTATAGTTCTCCTGTTCTGCCTCATGTGCAGGTCATTGCAGCAGCTTACGGTGGTTTCACACTGGTGTTTTGCAGTATTGCGTTGGTATCATTCGAAATCCTGATGCATCCTGATCAGGCATGTGTCCCTATATTAAAATTGGGACACATGGACATCAGGTAGCATCAAGTCAGATGGTAGAATAGGTAGATGGGGCATACCAGTCTCCCACTGCTGCTTCCAGGGCTGCCTATTAAGCTTTATGCATATTCACTGCATTGACCAGCAACAGCCAATCACAGACGCTCACACTCTGCCAGCCGAGGTAAAATTACGCAGCTGAGGGTGGCAGTTTGCAGGTGTCTGCTTTCACTTGGCTAAACTGAAAAATGCTGCAAAGCCCCACATGTTTTTTTTTAAGTATTTCTTTATTTAATACCCTATGAAGGCAGGTTGGTTGCCATACACTAATGTTCAGTACAATCACTGTCCAGATTGAGGAAATGCAGTCTGACTGCAACAGCATACCACAGAGGCTCTCACAGAGTATGAGTGTTTGTGATTGGCTAGTGCCGGTCAACGCAGTGAATATGCATGCTTAATGGGTGGCCCCGGAAGCAGCAGCCTATGGCATCTATCTCTCCATCTGTCTATATTCTGGGCATGCTCAGTGTAAATTTCTGATCCCGCTTCTATCTATCTATCTATCTATCTATCTATCTATCTATCTATCTATCTATCTATCTATCTTCTACTTCCCAAAAATAAACTGCAGCACTCCTTTCTTAAGGTTTTTTTTATGCCTTTATTTGGCCTTCAGGACAACCTTTCAAGTAACCTTGCTCCAGCACCTATGCACTTAATAACTGTGCTTATTATAAAACCTCATTTACATATTAATTACAGCTTATTCACAAAAATTATTTACAAAAGTGTTCAATGTGTTTGTACATTTTCACATCTATCGCCTCCAATCTAGTGATTCATAGTCCTTTTCCATATTTCATAAATGTTTTTATATACCTTTATTCCAGTTCTCAATATTCCCCTTTTATTCATAATTGCCTCTAATTGCGGACTTTCCTCACCTGTGCAACAGTATTGAGTTTTCATACTTGGGTGTACTCATTCCTCCTCATTGCCCCGCCGTATACAGTCATATCGACGTCCAGGAAGCACGCACTGCGCATGGTCCGCTCTGTTTGTTGTTCCTGGTTGCTCCGGGAACACAGGAAGTGACGTGGCCGCCATCTTGGGACTCCCACGCATGCGCAGTGTTTTAAACACCTTCACTACACACCGGTCACTGGGCTGAACTTAGCATATTGTGCTCCTTCTGTCTTCAACTAAATAAGCTTAATTATAAATGTGACTATGTTTTTGTTGGCCATTTACTGTTAAACAATGTGAGCTAAACCACTTTCAGTGCATTATTTTGAAGAATAAACTATGGAAGTGAATTATCACAAATTTAGTGTGTTACTGCCTTTTGGGCAAAATAGAGCATTGACACCAGGACATGGTATGGTGTCAGGGTTCTTTGGGTCGATACCCCCACACCCGGGGTCCCAAATGTCCCACTTATTGCAGGGGGCTACAAGTTCACCAAATGATATGGGGAAGCCATATTACCACAGATACCCCTGACAACAAGGGGTCAACTGGGTTGCTAGTCCCTTTTAAGACCCTAACTACACCATTCATATCTGGTGAGCTCACCACACTTCTCAGGCTAGCACTTAAATCCAGCCACTCAATGAAACATAATACTACAATAAATCATATAGTGTAATTCTTGTTTATTTAATTACGTGCTTACATTACGTGCATATAAATATAACATAAATGTGTAATAGGATAAGGGGTGATACCACTCCATAGCGTATCTCTAAAACTGTGCCACAGGTTTCTGGAGTTCCCAATAGGGCAAATC
>JARQOC010000001.1:158170507-158220060 GCA_033576535.1 Allobates femoralis
AGATATATCAAATTATCAATTTTCCTTATATTAATACCTTCACCAATGCATAGTGATCATTAAAACCATTTCACATTGCATGGATCCGAACACATCTATTATAAGGTATGTAGCTTTAATCAACATTCATCCCTTTGGGCTTCAGGGTTCCTAACTTATGGATCCACTTTAGTTCCTTAAATTTAGCAATTTTTCTCTGTCTCCACCTCTCCTTATAGGGAGTACCCTATCAATGTGCCTAAATTTAAGATCTTTTTCCATATGTTTATTCTGTAAAATGTTTGGGGATGGGGATATTTTGTTGTTTCTTACAAACCATGTATCTATGTTGACTAAACTTTATTTTGAACTCCAGGGTGGTCTCACCCACATACTGCAAGCTGCATGGGCATTCCAACAAGTATATCACATAATCTGTGTCGCAAGTCATTAAGTGCTGGATTTTGAAGACTTCCCGTGCGTGTGGGTTTGAGAATGGGGAAAAAGAGAATAATCAGCTCACCACATAGTTGTGACATGAGCAGTTCGGCGTCCTGGAGCCACCTGTGCATAGAAATAACTGGAAAAATTGACCAGCTTCCAGTAGAAATTTGCAGTTGAATTTATTCAATTATTCTTCCAGTTTCCATATACAGCACAGACAGAAACAGTCAACATGTGGATGACATGGCAGGAAGTGGTTGCGCAAGGCAACGCATTTCGGACTGAGTCGTTTGTCAAGCCCGGAGGAGTGAATGGAGGCAAGTGCTAAATAGGCTGAGTATAGAGGAGGAGACCTGTGATAATTAGGATTGCCTAGTGAAGCACTGCCTTCATGCAGAACTCTTATAATAATATCCAATGCATGTAATACAAAAGGTGCAACCAAATATATATATATATATATATATAGATATATATATATATAATATAGAAAAAGGGGAAGGAAAATATATCACAAATCATGTAAAAACGTCATGCAAGGAGAAAAAAGAGACTTGTTATAAGTAAAACCACACTTGAAAAATAAAAAAATATACAAAGTCACAAGTACAGCAAAGTTAGTAAATAAAATAAGCGCTGAAGTTTGTGCAGCTGATATGGAAGTGATAATATACTATTGTTGTCAAGTAAAGAATAATTTTTTCAGAATTACAAACTCTTATCAATAATAAAAATTGAGGGTTTATTGATAACAACAATTTTAATAGTGAAACATGACGTCACGTCTTAGGTTTAAACCATCAGGGTATCTGGTGCCAAGTAAAAAAAAAACAGTGTGTTTCTCTAGTTAGTACCGTATTATCCGCACTATAAGGCGCACCTAAAAGCCTAAGATTTTCTCTGAAATCAAAAGTGCGCCTTATATTGCGGTGCGCCTTATATACGGCATTTCCCTGAAAGTAAACTAGGGGATGCCATGTGCCTGCAAATATAAGGCACCCCCACGAAAATAAGGCATATGTTGTTTCTACTGATGATCATCATGCCACCGATCACAAGACCGGGGCATACAGCTGTGACTCAACCCAGCTGTCCGGTGCCCGCCGCTGTATTCTGTATGCTGCATTTTCCTATTTCAAAACCAGGCCAGCAGCCGCGCAGCTCACAGCCCAGGAACCCAGCAGCGAATCACAGTAGCAGAGAGGAACACACCTTGGAGACTGAGTTCCCTGAGACTCACCCCAGGGAAGCGCAAAGAACAGATACCGGATCCGGGATTGTGACTGAAACATACAGCACAGTGAACACCGGTTTAGTGAAGGTCCCACATCTTCATTGTACCACAGCTAAGCAACACGGCGGAGTCAGGAACACGGGAAAGACTCAAGTTGCCTAGCAAGTTGGTACCCGTGAGGGGAGACAGGGCCAGCAGCTTAGCTAAAGCGGCAGCAGGGCCACACACACAGCACAGGAACAGGGAGCCAAAGGACCCGGCCAGGGTGGGAGCAACCTGGCCCCTGTACAGACTCCGTGGATAGTACTAAGCTGAATACCATCTGCTTCAGTAAAGACTTGGAAAACTACAAAACCGTGAGTCTGTGTAATCCTTGCAAACTCTGTTCCTCCTCACAACTCCATCACAAACTGTTATCATCACTACTGCCCCGGGGACCAGGCTCTGCCGGCTGTGGAGAGCCGTCACATCACAGGCTGCCACCCATAATCCCTGGAGGTTCTGCAGCAGCGGTGGTCACCCTGACTACATACCACGGGTGGCGTCACGACTTTCTCCCCTGTAAATAACCCCCAACCTTTACTTGTGGGCTCGGGACACGGTCCGGACCAAGACCGCCGTGATACCCCCAGTCATACCCCTGTCCGGTACCGAGTACCTCAGTGGGCTCCACAGATGCAGTATAGTGGGATCACTGGAGCTTGCATTAACATAAGCAAGGCTTAATTAGGCAGCTGCTGATAAGTCTCTGAGATTGCTGTTCTTTCAATCTCTATGGTACAGGATAACTGACTGATTATGGTTACAGACCTAGCGCTTGCCTTCACACTTATTTAAGGTAGGGAAGACTCTCAACTAAATGTATAATTTCTTAAAACTATTTATTACAAATATGAAAAAACGTGGTTTAAAAAATGTGTACATAAAAGTATATAAGATTCTGAGTATAAAATCTGTAATGGCAGCTTGTGTTCAAATTTGCTGTGTGGCGTCCTGGCCTTATACAATGCCTTCTACTAGTGCTTCTGAACAGTTGATGCAATAGATGATTGTCGCTAATTCCACTGCAATCTGAACGAACTCCTCATTTGCTGTGGAAAATAGAGGAACTGTGTTACTAGACTGTACCGGTCCACCTAACTAAAATTAGTTGTAATTGCAGTGTTGCTCTCACCGGTTACTGTGCTGTATGATATAGAGGGAATCACACCTCCAGGGGAAAGGGAATCATTAAGGAGGAACAAACAAGCTGGAAGACATATATCATACAGCACAGTAACCGGTGAGAGCAACACTGCAATTACTACTAGTTTTAGTTAGGTGGACCGGTACAGTCTAGTAACACAGTTCCTCTATTTTCCACAGCAAATGAGGAGTTCGTTCAGATTAGAGTGGAATTAGCGACAATCATCTATTGCATCAACTGTTCAGAAGCACTAGTAGAAGGCACTGTATAAGGCCAGGACACCACACAGCAAATTTGAACACAAGCTGCCATTACAGATTTTATACTCAGAATCTTATATACTGTTATGTACACATTTTTTAAACCACGTTTTTTCATATTTGTAATAAATAGTTTTAAGAAATTATCCATTTAGTTGAGAGTCTTCCCTACCTTAAATAAGTGTGAAGGCAAGCGCTAGGTCTGTAACCATAATCAGTCAGGCTCCACACATGCGTTGCTTGTACACATGATTAATGGTTCCATCTTCTCACACCCACACACAGGGGAAGTCTTCAAAATCCAGCACTTTATGACTTGCGACACAGATTATGTGATGCACGTCCTGTGTTCCCGGAGCAACCAGGAACAACAAACAGAGTGGAGCATGCGCAGTGCGTGCTTCCTGGATGTCGATATGACTGTATACGGCGGGGCAATGAGGAGGAATGAGTACACCCAAGTATGAAAACTCAATACTGTGCACAGGTGAGGAAAGTCCGCAATTAGAGGCAATTATGAATAAAAGGGGAATATTGAGAACTGGAATGGAGGTATATAAAAAACATTTATGAAATATGGGAAAGGACTATGAATCACTAGATTGGAGGTGATAGATGTGATAATGTACAAACACATTGAACACTTTTGTAAATAATTTTTGTTGATAAGCTGTAATTAATAAATGAGGTTTTATAAAAAGCCCAGTTACCAAGTGCATGGGTGCTGGAGGAAGGTTGCTTGAAACTGAAACGTTGCCATCTGTCCTGAAAGGCCAAATAAAGGAATGAAAAACCTCAAGAAAGGAGTGCTGCAGTTTCTTTTTGGTGTGTATAACTTGGCAAATGAAGCATTGCCCTATATTTTTGCACCCTGCTGAAGTGGTAGTGCTGCTCTATTTTTTTCAGTCTATCTATCTATCTATCTATCTATCTATCTATCTATCTATCTATCTATCTATCTATCTATCTATCTATCTATCTATCTAATTTCCTTTCTATCTACCTACGTGGGATTGAACATGTAAAGTGAGTGCACCCTTCCATAGCAAAATGCAGGAACGGGTCAGGACAAAAACGCATACAAAACCGATACAACCACAGCATTTTTTACCTGCTCCTGTGCCTGATCAGGCACAAAAATGCTGGGGTGGCATGCGTTTTTGCATGTGTCGACGGATGCAGATGCCTCCGTTTTCGTCCTGATCACAATGCAATGCTAGTGTGAAGCCTACCTTAATTATCCATGGTTACGACCACTCATATAGCGACAGTTAGTTGCTAGTGGTCGTGACCATGGTTATCTATGCTACTGTAATGCCCTTCACATGAGGTGAGAGACATAGCTAATAAGGAGAACTATACTACATTTCCAATTAGAGGTATTTGCTATTATTATTATTATTATTACACCTACATTAAACAGTGATCGAATTGGTGCTGTTAACCCATTGGATCGCACTGTCAATCCCGGACAGAGTGATCCACAGCACAGCGGCGGGGTCACAGGACCTCTGATGGTTATTTTGACAGCCTGGGGTCCTGTGATGACCCCTGAAGCTGTCTTCCATCACTTCCTGCTGGTGAACCCTAAGCTCTGTCGCTGGCAGAAAGTGATGATTTCTCCTGTGTTCAGAAGTGCAGCAGCTCATCTAAACACAGGAAAAGCGATGGGTCTGTGCAGCACTGAGGCCCCATAGGGTGCCAAGAAAAATATAGAGAAACTTAAAAAAAAGTTTTTGAAAATATGAAAAAAAAAAAACACAAGTTCAAATCACCCCCCTTTTGCCCCATTAAAACTAAAATTATTATTAAAAAAAAAAATAATAATAATAATAATTCATTTGGTATCACCACATTCAGAAATGCCAAATGTATCAAAATATAAAATCAATTAAGGTACCATTACACAGTACGGTATTGTTAACGATATTGTTTAAACGTCACGGGTTTGGAGTCGTTCAAACAACATCGTAAGGACGTCATTGCGTGTAACACCGAGATTTGAGTACGATAAATCGTTGGACCGTTGATCGCAGATTTGAGAACATGTTCCCAAATCAGACGATTTATGATCAGCCAACCTGCAGCATCGTTGTGTGTGACACCACGTTAACGATGTCGTTCAAGAGTTCGCCCATTCACACCAGTGAACAAGCATCGTTCGCTGGATTGTGCGAACGATACCCACTCACTACATCGTTGGTGAGACGTGCACGATATCTACACATGTGACATCTCACCAACGGTGTCAAAACGATGTCCTAACGAACGCGCGCCCCCGAGATCGTTAGTGAGATTGTTTCGATATCATACCATGTGACGGTACCTTTAATCAGATCAGTAATGCGTAATGGAAAAAAAGGTCCAAATGCCAGAATTATGTTTCTTTGGTCGCCACATCACAGCAATAAAATGCAATAACGGTAAATCAAAACAGTGAATGTACCAAAAAATGTATCATTAGAAACATCAGCTCAAGATGCAAAAAATAAGCTGTCAGACAGCCCCAGATCCTAAAAAAGGATAATGCGACGGGTTGCTGAAAATGGTGCAAAAGTGCAATTCTTTTTCTTTAAAATCTTCTGAATTTTTTTTTACCACTTAGATAACAATAAAAGTATACATGTTAGGTACCGTATATACTAGAGTATAAGCCGACCCGAATATAAGCTGAGGCCCCTAATTTTACCCTCCAAAACTAGGGAAACTTATTGACTCGAGTATAAGCCTAGGGTGAGAAATGCAGCAGACCCCCATCCTGTTATATAGCCCCCCATCACTGGTATATAGCCCCCCATCCCGGTATATAGTGCCCCCAGCAGCGGTATACAGGCCCCCAGCAGTGGTATACAGGCCCCAGCAGTAATATACAGGCCCCCAGCAGTGGTATACAGGCCCCCAGCAGTGGTATATAGGCCCCCAGCAGTGGTATACAGGCCCCCAGCAGTGGTATACAGGCCCCCAGCAGTGGTATACAGGCCCACAGCAGTGGTATACAGGCCCCCAGCAGTGGTATACAGGCCCCCATCAGTGATATACAGGCCCATTCCTTGGTACCTTACCCCCAGCCTGCGGCACCTGTGTCGGCTTCTATTGCTGTGACCGACGCAAAAGCGATGACGTCATCGCTGCTGTGCCGGTCACATGACACCGGCACAAGCAGGAAGAAGCAGAGAGGCTGGAGAACGCGGCGGTGCCAGTAAGGAGTCGCCGGAAAGGTAATGTATAAAATATTTGTTATTTTAACAGGTGCTGCAGCCTGGGGGCCAGATACTAAGGAGGGAGCCTGTATATCACTGATGGCATCCAGTTTAGTGCAATATGCACCGCTCCCCCCGCCGCTAATGGACGGGGGAGATGCAGTGCATATTCATTACACTAATGAGCGGCCCCACGTGACCTCCTGCGGTCACTGCGGCCCCTCCTGCCTCCTCCAGCTCCCAGTCACAGCCCCCCCCAAGCAAATACCGAGTGACTCGAGTATAAGCCGTACTCGTGTGTGTAATGTGAGGCACCGCCGGCATGATCCGCATGGCCGGGGTACATCACATGTAGGATCAGAGGATGATCCTGTGCACACTGGCCAGTTTTCCTGTGATGATAATACTGTGTAAACCAGCCTGAACACAATGAGGTTTCAAGAGCCTAATGAGCGGCAGTGAGAGTGAGATGAGATCGAGGAGTCCATGAGGAATAGGAGGTAATGAGTGAGTGCTGACAACCCGGAACACAGGGAGTTAACCTGAGCTGTGTGACAGGCTGATTAACAGCAGCTGAGGGGGTGTGTCCATGTGGGAGTGGCTGGCACGATAAGAGCCGGCCACCTGAGTGATTGTGAGATTCATTCTGGAGGCTGAGATTCTGGAGGCTGAGATTGATCCTGGAAGCTGAGATTGAGTCAGATGGAAGCTGAGACCAGCCTGAGGGCAGAGCAGTCCAAGGCTCTGTGTGCATGACATGATGGGAGCATGCTAGCTCCATGCCGGTGCCGAGGTCCGTGGTCGTGTCCGCACCTAGAGAGGGAAGCCGTGGTTGACCCGTGGACGCTAGACCGGGCGTGGGGTGAAACACGCCCGGGAAAGGAGCCTGTGGGGATGCCTGGTGGAACCTGTGACCCAGGTAGCGAGACCCGGATCCGTGCCCGGTAAGAAAGCAGTTCCCGAGCGATAGTGTGAACTGTGCACCTGGTGTGCGTAAATCATGTTAGGCGAGTATAGACCGCCCTTGGGACCGACTCAGTGGAGTCCGTTAAAGGTCCTGATGAACCGGAATGTATGTAGCCCGTGGAGGCAATTGTATGTAGTGTGCCAGGCGGGCATAGACCGCCTTTGGGTCCGAGTCAGAGTACTCAGTTAAGGGACCCGATGAACTATGTGTATGAGGGCGTAAGTAATGGCCCTGAATGAGAGATGATGACCGATGTAAGACCCATGTATAATCATGTGGAGAGACAGTGACCCAGCTGGTATGGATGATGTTGGAGGCGTTCCGTCCTTGGGACGAGAGGGAGGCTTGCCCTGCTGCTTGCAGAGGGTACCCGTCCCTCAACCACGACCTCTAAGGGGGTGAGTGTGCCTGTGGTGCCAGAGACAGGGGTAAGAGGGCTCCAGTAGGTAACGGATGTAGAGGTTCCCGTGACCTATGGTTTGCCAATCCCTGTAATGGGCCATGGAGGGGCCACAGTCCATGGATGTGGGCTGTGAGCAGGTGTGTGATCCATGGACGTTTGAATGATGGATCACATACGGTATGTAAGGACCCGGTCAGGCAGGATTCCTGACTACGGGTGAGTGTTGAGTCATCATGCTGGGGGACTAAAGCCAGGCGGCAGGTACCGCCATTGGGACCCACAGGGCCCGTTGAGGCGTAGGTAACGAAGGTCAGAAGCAGGGGTTAGAAGGGCTCCCGTACTGGGTAACGCGTGGTTAGGCCGGAGGCCGCAGCCACGGGTTACTAGGGTTTGCCAATCCCTGTTATGAACCCGGAAGGGTCATCATCGAAGTATATCAAATGTATTTATTATAAAGGTACTGTAAGATGTGTAAGTAGGCCGGAGGCCGTAGCCACCACGGGAGCTGTTAGTAGAGCTCCAATGGGGACAGCGAGTCGTGGTTACAGGTCCCGGGTTACTGTGAATGTATATGTGCAATGTTTTATGTAATGTATGATGTGTTTATGTAAAGTGTTTATATGCAATGTGATATGTGTCCAACATGCTACCCGGGTTATATTCTTATATGTGAAAAATAAACGGGTACACATTGGTTAAACGTATAAACACGTGTTTGTTGTCGTTTGCAAGCGGGTTCCCCGGTTGCTACCTCACAGTAAGTACAAAAATTGTGCTGAAAAACTCGGCTTATACTCGAGTATATACTGTATATACAAACTCATACTGACCCAAGGCATCATACTAACATGTCAGTTTTGCCATATAGTGACCACGATGAATTAAATAACCCAAGAATCAAACTTATAATTCCACTTTTCTTTCTTGCAATTTCACGCATTTAGAATTTTTTACCCCATTTTCCAGTACCACATATTGTAAAATAAATTAAGTCATTCAAAAGAACAACTTGTCCCGCAAAAAACAAGCCCTCATATGTTTATATTGATGAAAAAATTTAAAAGTTATGGCTCTTGGAAAAAGGGTAGGGAAAAACCAAATGGAAAATCGTCCGGAGGTGAAGGGGTTAATACCTTCACAACCTTTGACATACATGAATGTCGAAAGTTGTGTATTTGCCTTTGATGCGGGTTTGGTGTGTAGTTCACAGCTGTTAACCTGCTAAATGTCGCTGTCAATTTCTGACAGCGGCATTTAACAGGTGTTGTAAGGGGGTTGGTTGGTCAAATCATTCCATATGCCCATAGGCATGCATATGATGTGATCGCTGGGCACCGATGGGTTGCGATGATAGTTGGGGGTCTTCTGAGGACAGCATGCTTGTCATGACAAGTCTCCTTTTTCAGCCAAACGTTTGCTGTGATTTTACTGTGCATAACAGTGCTGAAGCATTCTGGTGTATAGCATAGGCAATCAGAATATCTTAGTCCCTTTAGGGGACTTAAAACTATTACAGTACATACAGTAAAAATTTAAAAAAATGTTTTTAAAAATATCAAAAAAATACCTGCAAAAGTTCATATCACCTCCCTTTTGACCAATTAAAAATAAAACAATTAAAATAAATAACAACTGATATAGTGCGGTGCAAATTAATTGGGACAAAGCAATTTTTTCTTGCATTAATTTTACTATTGCTGATAAGTGTTTTATCAGTTCTTTTTCTTCCACATTTCCTTTTTCGTTTTGGAGAAAACGATCCAGTTTCATTGTGTGTGTGAATTATTCTTGAAATGGTAGATTTTCCAATAGCAACGGTGGAAGCGATTTCTCTTACAGTCAGACTTGTATGTTCATTAAGAGTAATAATTCTAGACCTCTGCCGTGGAGTAACATCCATTTTTACACGAATCACACTGAGCGAAAAAGTCCACTAAACCACTCCTCACAGAAACAAGCTCTCAACTGAAGCTGAGGGGGCAGCTAGATGTTATTTTCTGACTAAAACCAGTCAATTCACATTTTGTTACTCAAGGTTGTACACTCACACCTGATCAAAGCAGTTAAAACTGGTTTGAATCACTGACTGGTAACCCCAACTTACGATTTTATTTTTAAAAAAAAAAGCTTTGTCCCAATTAATTTGCACAGCACTGTAGGAAAAGCAAATCAATTGCAAACTTACTTATTTTTCATACTGTCTGATTAACTTGAAAATACTTCTTTTGAATAAAAATACACACATACACATGTTGGCATCGGCTTAATTATACTCTAAAAATAATGTTGCTAGGACATGCTTATCTCACACTTTACATTCTAACAGTAAAACTAATGCAGAATTGCGTTCTTTAGGAGCATTTTCTTGACACTTAGAATTTTTTTCCCGTTTTCTAGTACATTGATTGTAAAATGAAGTGTCATTCAAAACAACAATTTGTTTCATTAAAAAACACACCCATACGGCTACAATTATGGAAAATTAGAAAAGATATTCCTCCTAGAAGCAGGGGAGGAAAAAAGGAAAATCTGGTTGGGAAAGGGTTTATCAAAGAGTTCCAGGAGTGAAAATTTAGCACAATGCAAAGTTATTATTTACTAAAACGTATCAGGACAGGTCGTCTTTCATCAGTACGTTTACCTGTTGCATTTATGTTTCAGATTTTTAGTTGATCATTTCTTCAGAAATTCCACAGAAGTGCAGGACTGTAGAAGTGCTGGGATTTTACCAAACACCTATGATAAACAGCCCAGAACAAAATTTGCTAAAGAGGTGCTGCAAACTATTAGATCAGTGGCATGCTCTATTTATGTTGATTTCTTGTGGCTGGTTTCACCCAGTACATTGCACTGAAAATAACCCATAGTAAAATAATTATTTTGATGTCACTGCAATTTAGTATTTTCACAGTATTTTTCTACTTTATTTCAAGCTATTTTTAAAATACTTTTAAATTAGGTATTCAGATCAGTAGAGGGCCAATAGCCGATACCGCCACCAATTGCCTGATAAATTGAGCTACTGTCTCTGGAAGTATGCATTGTATGGAACCGAAACTAATGGCTATGCTCGACTACTACAGCTCAGCTCCTGTTCACTTCAGTGCTGTTTTTCTCCTTTTCTGTACACTGTGTACTTCCACTGACCTCAGTACTAGGTTATTTGATTGTTGACTTGAGCTGATATTTGGCTCTGGTTCATGTAATGTTCATTTTCTTACTTGTCTTTGTTCCTAGGCAGGTGTGTCGGGTGACAGGCGGTCTCTTTCCCCTTCTGCTGTTAGCCAGCAGACCACTGTTCCTCAATCATCTGTAAGTTTCATTGTTCAAGCTTTAATGTTATATTAACCCTTTATAGTTGAATCTTGGAACATATCAATAAGAAAATAACGACCATGAAAAAGCTAGTACCAAAATCTGCTCATGACTCTGTGATTCCACACAATAAGGCTGCCTTCACACTTGCAGATGCATCTGCAGCGTTTTGCAGATGCATCTGCAAGTATCAGCATGCAGACCGCGGCCGCTATGTTTTTTAATGGGGCGCACCGCGGTCTGAAAGCACTCATTCATTCCTATATGTGAACCGTCCGCAGGCGGATGCCTGCTTACAGATCACACACTCCCGCCCGCACCATGGACGCGAGATGTCGCGTCCATGGTGCGGGCGGGAGTGTGTGATCTGTAAGCAGGCATCCGCCTGCGGACGGTTCACATATAGGAATGAATGAGTGCTTTCAGACCGCGGTGCGCCCCATTATAAACATAGCGGCCGCGGTCTGCATGCTGATACTTGCAGATGCATGTGCAAAACGCTGCAGATGCATCTGCAAGTGTGAAGCCAGCCTTAGACATGGCCGATGTGTTGGCACCCTTTAACTTGCTCTAGAAAATGAATTATTGCTCCCAGAAAATTATTGCAATTACACATGTTTTGTTATACACATTATACACATGTTCCTATGTGTGCATTGGAACAACACAAGATTAAAATAGAGAAAAAAGGCAAAATGGACATAATTTCACACAATAACCCAACAATTAGCTAGAGAAATTTTTTGGCACCTTCAACTTAATATTTGGTTGCACACATTTTGGAATAAATAACTGCAATCAATCACCTCCTTTAACCATCAATTATCTTTGTACACCTCTGAAGTGGAATTTTAGACCACTCTTCTTTTGCCAACTGTTCCCGGTCAGTCATAATTGCCTTCTTTCAACAGCAATTTTAAGATTTCTCGATGGGTGTTTAGTGGCATTTAGATCCACACTTATTGCTGTCACTTGAGAACTGCCAGCATTTGGGGGGCAACCAAGTACTATATTGACCCGTGTATAAGCCTAGGGGGGGACTTTTCAGCCCAATTTTTGGGCTGAAAAACTCGGCTTATACACGCGTATATACGGTAGATTAAATCAGGAAAATAAAACAAGTGCTCACTAACACAGATTTAGACAAATTTGTGAACTATATTTGAGAGAAAAAGGCCTTTTGTGTACATAGAAAAAGTATTGGATCTTTGAATCCAGCTCATAAAAATAGGAGGAAAAAGAGGTTGTATATAATATCTAATGGTGGGAAAAGGGTTTGCACCTCTTCCTGATTTCTTATTCTTTTGCATGTTTGTTACGCGTAAATGTTTCAGATCACCAAACAAATTTGAATATTAGACAAAGATAAGACAAGTAATCACAAACTGCAGTTTTTAAATTAAAGTCTATCATTAAGGGAATAAGAAATCCAAACTTACAGGGCCCTGTGTGAAAAAGTGATTGCCCTCTAAGGCCACGTGCACGCGCTGAGTATTTGATGAGTTTTTTTACCTCAGAATTTGTAGATAAAACTAGGAGTGGAACAATCATAGGAAAAGTCTAATAGAAACACCTGCACCACTTCTGTATTTATCACCCACTCCTGGTTTTGGCTACAAATCCTGAGGTAAAAAACTCATCAAA
This sequence comes from Allobates femoralis, assembly GCA_033576535.1. NCBI lineage: Eukaryota > Metazoa > Chordata > Amphibia > Anura > Aromobatidae > Allobates > Allobates femoralis. Next base: position 158,183,140 of record JARQOC010000001.1, read on the forward strand.
TACTCAACGTGTGCACGTGGCATAAAGCTGGTAACTGGTTGGGCCACCCTTTGCAGCAACTACTACAATCAAGCTTTTGTTATAACTGGCAATGAGTCTTTGCCACGCCGCGACTCCCTAGGCTCCTGCAGATACTGAGGAACCCCTGCTGCTACAAACAAGGGAACATCAGGGACACAATCAAAACAGAGGACCCTAACTGTAAGGAGCTGGGGAAGGTACAACTCCTGCACTCACCTGAGGCTGATTCCTAAGCTCTGTGTTGTGCCTATACAGGTTCTTTCACCCTGTTGCCGAGCAGGATACCTAGTCCCTCGCTAGCCCTGACCTCACCCTCACTAGTGAGATGGCTAGCGAAAACACTAGTCCTACTGCTGCACCAATAAAACACCTAGGGAAATACACCAAATGTTATGACACCATCTTCTTGGCTACAGTCAGACACCAGGATGGCAGCCTTCACCAGATGGACTACAAAATGGCGCAGGCACCTGCAGTAACAACCTTTCTCCTCCCCCATTGCTTGTAAGAGAGTGTGGGTTCTAGATCACTGACACCCTCTGGTGATACATGGGGCTATTTAAAGGTTATGGGTGTGGTCTCCTAACTGAAGCACAAGGACTTTTTCACACCGCTGTGCCAGAATATGCAGGGATGAACCTAGCCTCTCTGCTGCCTGATGCAAACTTCAAAACGCGCCCCCTCCAAACACAAGGATGTCAGCGCCATCATACACACTTACAAGAACTACACAGAAGAATCCAGAACAAGGATCATTAATGAAAATGGCAGGCTTGGCACAAGCATACAGACACACAGTGATGACTGGCATAGCTGTGGTTCTGTAGGCAGACACAATTCTGCATCCTTATAGTACAGGATGCAGCAATGATTTCCAACCTATTTCCTCTGGCACATGCCTACAAAACTCTGGGCAGCTCCACTCTGGACACTGCCTGGCACTGACTAATCAGACATGTCCCCCATGCAGCACCATCCACATGCAACGACCTGCAGTCTGACCATCAACAAGCCTCCACTTCACTAAGCTGGAAAAATGGCGCGTCTTCCCCAACAAACAACGCTTCCTTCTCCCGAAACACTCAGCCAATCACAAGCACTGCATACGGGGCTGTCAATGTGTATAATTGGCTCCATATATTATATCCAGATGGTGGCCCAATTCTAACGCATCGGGTATTCTAGAATACCTTGTAAACAGGAGTGAACTGTGTCACACTATGACGCAGCATTCAAATCGCACGCTGCGTCTCTCATTGGTCATCGTAGCGACCAATGAGAGACGCAGAATTCAAACTGCGCGCCAAGCCGTGCTACTTCTTTGATTGGTCGCTACAGCCGCGCGACCAATCAGCGAAGCGGCGCAGCTTGGCGGGAAATATGAATGCCGCTGAGAGCGGCGACCAATCAGCAGCGCAGGATTCATATATCCCGCCAAGCCTAGCCACTTCGCTGATTAGTCGCTGAGGCCGCGCCGACCAATGAGAGATGCGGTGCTTGGCTTGGTGTGCGGTTTGAATGCCGCGGCGACCAATGAGAGATGCGGCATTCAAACTGCGCTCCAAGCTGCGCTACTTCTCTGATTGGTCAGTGCGGCCGCAGTGACCAATGTGCGAAGCGCCGCGGCTTGGCGGGATATATGATTCCCGCGCCGCTGATTGGTCGCCGCTCTCAGCAGCGACCAATCAGCGGCGCAAGATTCATAACTCCCCGCCAAGCCGCGCCTCTTCGCTGATTGGGCGGCGCGGCCACAGCAACCAGTCAGAGAAGTAGCGTGGCTTGGCGCGCGGTTTGAATCCCTCTTGGGTACTACCGCAGCGAACAGTTCAACTACTGCTGCACAGAGGTCAGCGGCTCGGCAGCCGGGAGATGACCGGCTGACGCCAGTCATCTCCCGGCTGGCTCGCTGCGGACCTCCGTGAGGCAGGTAGCTGCGAATCTGCTGCTGCACAGAGGTCAGCGGCTCGCCAGCCGGGAGATGACCGGCTGACGCCGGTCATCTCCCGGCTGGCGAGCCGCGGACCTCCACGCGTGGCTGTTTTGCATACACTGCACTTATTGGTCGCCGCGGCAAGCGGCAGCCAATGAGCGCTGGCGCACAATTTCGGCCTCAGACGGAAGTGGCCACAAGGCAATTATATAGTAGATGTATGATCCATATTTGTCTATGTATTATAATTCACCCCCATATGTTATAATGCATCCCCATAGTCCTCCATATATTATAATGCCCCATCCAAAGTCCTTCAAATACTATAATGAATCGCCCATTGTCCTTCATATACTATAAAGCACGCCCAAAGTCCTACATATAGTATAATGGACCTCCGTAGTCCTCCATATAGTATAATATACCCCTGTAGTCCTCCATATAGTAAAATGTACTTCCTGCACCCCCATAATCCTCCATATATTATGTGTCCCCATCGTCCTCCATTCAATATAATGTATCCCCATAGTACTCAAGTCCCACAGAGAATGAATGGGGTTTGTGGCAGACTTGCTGCAAGTTTGCCGTTACCCGGCAGATGCGACAAAGCTGCCAGATCTGCCACGAATTAGCAAAATCGCAGATGTGAAAGCAGCCTTAAGGTACCGTCACACCTTACAATGTCGGAAGCGATGCAGCAGGTGCACGCTTGCGTCTGACATCGCAGCCTAGCTGTCACATGGCAAGATGTTGCCGGTGACGGCACTGCGATTGCTCGCTGGGCTGGGATCAACCTAGTGAGCGATCTGCTGCAATTCAGCAAATAGGCGGGATCGGCCGTGACCTTGCTATTGTGGTGTCACACCGAACGATGCCGCAGGTTGCTTAAGTTGAAGTTGACAGGTTTTCGTGCATGCAGGAAAATCTGTCAACTCCGACTTTAACAACTATCGTTGTTGAATCGTGCGTTTGCACGCAACGACGCAACAACAATGTTGTTTCAACATCGTTCCTGACATCACTTTTGAACGAAATCTGAAACGATGTTGAAAGGTGTAACAGGGCCTTTAGTTAAAGTAGAAAGCCAAACTGCAGTATTTCCGGTGAGAAAAAGCAACATACATTGCAGAGGAATTGCATCCATGGGTGTCGTCCACGAAAAAAGCCTCTCCTAAAGCCCATGTGCAAATAGGTCCACCAAACATTTACCAGGGTCCATGCTGAAAACTATGAAGATTACTGGGACTCTATATTCTGGAGTGATGAGACCAAGATAAATCTGTTTTCAATTGATGGCTTACAAACTGTATTTTATTACAAATAAAAATGCATTGTACCTACAATGAAACATGGTGGTGGTAATGTCCTTATGGCGCTGCATGATGGCTACTGGCACTGGGAAGCTACATTTCATTGAGGGTATCATGAATTTACAGATGTACGTCTCTATATTCAAAGTGAACACGAACATCACTCCATGCTCTTGGTAGACGTACTATCAGGACCTTGCAAACTGGCCAATCAGGTGGCCGCTAGCAATCACGTAGTTGTGACGTGGCGCCATCTGATTGGCCAGATCGCTACCGGCCATCTGATTGTCTGGTAGTGAAAGGTCCTTGTCCAGCGGTCGGATGACTTCTCTGGCGGTCCCGGTGCAGAAGTCGGAAGGTGAGTATGTAAGTTTATTATTTTTTAACAACTTTTACTCACTTTTAGGCTACTTTCGCAGTGTATCTATAGATACACTGTGAAAGTATTCGTACTCGCTATACTCGCAATGAGTAGCGAGTATTGCTGCCTACTCGTTGCGAGTATAGCGAGCATGAATATTAAGGTACTCGCTCATCCCTATTATGGAGGTCATACAAAATTCTAGTTTGGTAATATTCAATGTGGTACATATTTATTTTTGTATCAACTAGTTTGAGTAAATCTTTTTTCATAACAGTCTCACATAAATTGCAGTCCAAAACACATGAAGGTCAGGGAAAGACAGAAAATTAAAGCCATTTCTGCTTGTTTTAAGACTGCTAAGACTGCTATATCTGTCACCCCTATAGATAGTAAAATGGAGCTTTGTATATGCACAAAATTGTTATATTTACACATAGGACACACACAAAAAAATATTTTTGTAATCACTGTGGGTCCCAGTGTTTAAAAACCCAGGATGTCTACAAATATAAAGTTGGTAAATAAAACCTGTAAGGGTGCTTTCACACAGCGTTTTTCTGTGATCCGTGGCTGTCCGTTGTAAAACGGACAGCCACGGATCAGATTTTGGCCCCATGTTATCCTATGGGCACGGATCACATCGGATTTGGCCTTATTGGCATCCGATTTTGGTCGGATCCGATCCTGGCCGATTTTTTGCTGTGCCCAAAATCGCAGCCTGCTGCGATTTTTGGCACAGCGGGTCAGATCGGACCGAATTGGATCCGACCTGATCCGCGCCAAATAACATGGGGCCTATGGAGCGCGGATCCGAGGAAACAGCTCATGTCTCCTCGGACCCGATGTTAGTGCACTGAGCATGCTCAGTACACTAACACCGCTCTGTGCCATCTAAGGCTGCTTTCACACAGCGTTTTTATGCTGTCCGAGGGGATCAGACTTTTTGCTGCTCCCCTCGGACAGCATCGGATCCAAACTGATGACTGCAATCGGATGCCAAATAGGCATCCGATCCCGATATTTTGCAGCATCAGCTGGATCCTGTCCCTGCTCCTCCTGTCATCTCGTCCCCCTTCTCTCTCCCTCCTGTCACCTTTGTCCCCCCGTGTCTCCCCTCTTTGTCCCCCTCTGTCTCCCCTCTTTGCACCCCCTCTTTGTCCCCCTGTGTCTCCCCTCTTTGTCCCCCTGTGTCTCCCCTGTGTCTCCCCTCTTTGTCCCCCTGTGTCTTCCCTGTGTCTCCCCTCTTTGTCCCCCTGTGTCTCCCCTGTGTCTCCCCTCTTTGTCCCCCTGTGTCTCCCCTCTTTGTCCCCCTGTGTCTCCCCTCTATCTCCCCCCTCTTTGCTCCCCTGTTTGCAGAGCTTAAAAAATAACAAAATCTTCATTCTCACCTCTCCGCGACACCCGTGCTGCTTCCAGCTTCTTCTGATCAACAGGACCTGGCGTGATGTCACAGTCACATGACCGGTTACCGCGGTAACCGGCCATGTGACTCAACTGTGACGTCAGGCCAGGTCCTAGAAGCACAGAGCGCTGGAGGCATCGCTGGATCGTGGAGAGGTGAGAATGAAGTTTTTTTTATTTTTAACCCTTTATTTTCAGGAGATATCACTTCTGCAATGTATGAATATACATTGCAGAAGTGATATTAGGGTGCTTTCACACAGCGTTTTTCTGTGATCCGTGGCTGTCCGTTGTAAAACGGACAGCCACGGATCAGATTTTGGCCCCATGTTATCCTATGGGCACAGATCACATCGGATTTGGCCTTATTGGCATCTGATTCTTGTCGGATGCGATTCAGGCCGATTTTTTGCTGTGCCCAAAATCGCAGCCTGCTGCGATTTTTGGCACAGCGGGTCAGATCGGACCGAATTGGATCCGACCTGATCCGCGCCAAATAACATGGGGCCTATGGAGCGCGGGTCCGAGGAAACAGCTGATGTCTCCTCGGACCCGATGTTAGTGTACTGAGCATGTTCAGTACACTAACACCGCTCTGTGCCATCTAATATCACTTCTGCAATGTATATTCATACATTGCAGAAGTGACATCTCCTGAAAATAAAGGGTTAAAAAATAAAAAAAATTTCATTCTCACCTCTCCACGATCCAGCGATGCCTCCAGCGCTCTGTGCTTCTAGGACCTGGCCTGACGTCACAGTTGAGTCACATGGCCGGTTACCGCGGTAACCGGTCATGTGACTGTGACATCACGCCAGGTCCTGTTGATCAGAAGAAGCTGGAAGCAGCGCGGGTGTCGCGGAGAGGTGAGAATGAAGATTTTGTTATTTTTTAAGCTCTGCAAACAGGGGAGCAAAGAGGGGGGAGATAGAGGGGAGACACAGGGGACAAAGAGGGGAGACACAGGGGGACAAAGAGGGGAGACACAGGGGAGACACAGGGGGACAAAGAGGGGAGACACAGGGAAGACACAGGGGGACAAAGAGGGGAGACACAGGGGGACAAAGAGGGGGTGCAAAGAGGGGAGACAGAGGGGGACAAAGAGGGGAGACACGGGGGGACAAAGGTGACAGGAGGGAGAGAGAAGGGGGACGAGATGACAGGAGGAGCAGGGACAGGATCCAGCTGATGCTGCAAAATATCGGGATCGGATGCCTATTTGGCATCCGATTGCAGTCATCAGTTTGGATCCGATGCTGTCCGAGGGAGCAGCAAAAAGTCTGATCCCCTCGGACAGCATAAAAACGCTGTGTGAAAGCAGCCTAAAATAAGAACTTTATTTTTTACATGAAAATGTGTTACTTAAATACACCACTTTGTTCTATATGTATGGTCTTTTGGAATAGTAACAGTAACACCAGGTTGTCAATGTAATCCTTTATTTCCAGGAAGAACAATTGAAGAACGACAAAATGCAGAGTTTACAGTTAGGGTGGAAACACATTATCCTACTCACACGCGAGTCTCTCGGACGAGACTCTGATCACTGACCCTGAACGGCCTCTCCCTCTCTTGATGGGAGTGTTAGCCGCTTGTGTTTTTGTGCAGCATCATACTCGCGTCCGGAGAGGGAGGGGCCGTTCAAGGTCACTGATCCGAGTCTCGTCCGAGAGACTCGCATGTAAATAGGGTAGTGTGTTTCCAGCCTTAACCTGTCACCGGATTTTGGGATTTTTAAATTAAGACTATATGCCCAATGAACGTTTGAGCTGCATTTTTGGTGATCCATTTTTACAGCAAGAAACACATCACTCACAGATTTTAAAAATGCTGTGGTCACGTGCGTTTTTGTGTGGTCAGTTTTTTCTTGAACCATCCACCCCTCCTCTCTGGGCCAACCAACGTTCTTTTCTCCAGCTTGTGCTGGCACACTGTGCTCTGTACTGCTGCGGGCAGAGTCTAAAACATATCTACGCTGAGACATCAGAGGTTTGCGCAAGTATAGACAAGTTTTAGGCTCTCTCCACAGTAAGGCAGAGCAGAGTGTACCTGCACGAGCTGGAGAAAAGGATGTCAGATGGAGCAGATAGGCGGGGCGGACAGTTCTGCAATCAAGCCCATCGGACCAAACACTGGTGATTATAATAGAGGGCAGGAGATTTTTAAAAGTAATTTATTTGGTGTACAGGGGCAGTCAAGGCCTAATAGTCACCTTCTTATAATGCAGCATAACCGCTGCTGAAGGTGGCACTTTTAGGTTTAAACCCCCAAAAACTGGTAACAGCTACACTTTAAAAAAAGTGCTCATAAATTGTTATTTGATGTGGAATACATGTGTAAATCAAAACACATTTTAGGATATGTCCTTTTTAAAGGGAATTTGGCATTCGATTTCTGCTGCCCAGACCATTAGTTTGCAGATCTGGTCAGGGACCATTCGCAAAGACAAGGCTAGTCTTCTCCCTGCCTTGCTCCATTTGTTTAACAATAATGAAAAAACAACAACCACACTCTTGAAAGTTCATAGAATATACGAAAGTAGTTGATGTAAAAAAATAATTGATTTGATTTTTCCGCAAGTACAACAAAAATGCGACAGTTTATAACAAGACATTTCGACGGCATTCTTTCACCATAGCACCATCTGTGCTTTCTACAAACCTCGCATTTCCCTAGACGTGTGACCAAATGATAAAGACTCTGAAGGGGTTGCAACATCTTGTTATAAAGTGTCGCTTTTTTGCCTTACTTAAGGAAAAATACAATCAATTATATTTTTAGATCAACTACTTTCATATATTCTATGAACTTAGAGTGCGTTTGATTTCTTCTTATTGTTATACAGTGGGAACCACCCAGTACAACCTGCACCACCTTGATTAAGTGCACGCCAAGTGACTTTCTATTGCTCCATTTGTTTGATAGTTTTTTTTTTCCTGTTATACACACATGGTAGGCTTCGGGTCAATCAACTAGGGTGGTGCAGGGAGAGACTGGTGAGGAACTGTGGTATATGGAGAGAGGAAACTAGTTCGGCATCACCTTTAGCCACTTTTTCCCTGCTCCGCTCTAGTTTTTTTTTTTTTAAAGCAGATAGACAAGAAAAATTCTCAACATACAGTATATCAAACATCAAAGTTTTAGCATGTTTTATACATTACACAGTTTACCCCCTCCATCATCCTTCCTCTCTTACCTCCTTAAAGAGACTGCATAAAACTCCAAGAGATACTTTTTGTCCTCTCTAAGCACTTTATACCTCTGCAAATTCCTTCCACTCCATGGAGTAAGATACAACATTTATACATACACCTTGGCCCATCTGCCACTTGCTCTTGCAGGCTCTGTCTTACCCTGCCTTAAATCCCTTTTACCTGCTTTCCACCCATAGTGTTCATAATTTATCAAACCTGCTCCACTCTAGTTGATTGACAGATGTCTTCAAAATTATGTCCCTGATTAGTCAAGATTGATGCCAGTCTTAATGGGGAGGCATGCTGGAATCAGATGCTTCTGATGTATTAATAAATGCACGCTTCTTAATGAACCTGGCATGTCTGAAAAGTAGTGTACGCCACCATATGTGCCTTGCTTTACATCTTACTCTACTTGGTGACTGGGATACAAGATTGGTGGTTTAAGGGGCAACATCGATCGTCATGAACTTGATAGCGGGGGTTGCGATGCTCTCATCCTGTTGTAGCTTTGCCCACTTTGCCAAGCTGGGTGAAAATGGCGGCCTTGTGTTGCACCAAAATTTTGCAACTTTTTGAGATAGAATCCTGGTGTAAAAATCTTTGATGAATTGGGGCCCATGTTTTCTTTGCACTGAGCTACAATCATGCAATCAGCATGGGAAGAAAAAACATAAAAGTAACAAAAAAGCACCAAAATTGTGGCAAAAACAAATGTTTTTTTTATGCATCTTTCTTTTTGTCAAGAGACATGTTTTTGATTCAGAAATGTCTGCAGCAAATAGTTTAATGTGTACACATATTCTATGGTAGCATTTCCTAACTTGGTGAATATTGAGGTGAAAAAACTAATCATTTTCTTTGTTTTTTGTTGTAGCCTTTCTTTGTCATCTCAGATGGAAACTATTATAAACTCCATTTTTTTCAGTTCTGAAATTGAACCAATTAGTTTTTTTAATTTGCATTCATTTAACATATACTATATACTGAAATTTGTTTATACTGTTTTGTCACTGAAGTCTCAAAGTTTCACTTATTGTTTTCTGTTAAGCTTAACCTCTCCACTTCACCTCCTCCAACACAAATTGTAAGTCGCTCACAATCATCCAGTACAACCAGCAGCAGTATTACACAGAAAACCATGTTACTCGGAAGTACTTCTCCATCTCTGAGTGCAAGCCAGGCTCAGATGTATCTACGAGCCCAAATGGTAAGATGGGGCTTTTTCTCTAGGGTTGTGGCTGTCATTTGTATCTTTGTATCTGTGTTTTTCTTTTCTATACATTTTTGGTATTTTGATGTTATGATGGGGCTTACCGTATATTATACATATAAAAATATCTAATTATTAATATCCTTATTGCTGTATTTAAAAGAAAAACTAACAGTAGGAAATACAGCTGGCAGATTGTACTGCGCCGTCTTTATAACACATGACTTACTTCAGGGGCATCATATGACATCTCTGTGTTTCCTTGTGAAACACAAAGTTTTAATGGAAGACAAATTTGCTTGCAGCATTTGAAGTAGTGGCAAATCAGATTTAGCTAGTAATATTTATTTTATAAAATTCCTTCCCCTTAAACCATTTTGTTTTGTTAGTGGTACTACAGGGAGATTCACTCGAAAGATGCCCTAAATAGTCTACAAATTTTGATGTATGTGTAACCAATCACTTTAGGGGTACTTAACACACAGTGACATCGCTGCAATCTCACAGGTTTTGTGACGTTGCAGTGACCCCCGCTAGCGAAGTCGCTGCGTGTGACATGCCGCAGCGAACAGCGATGAAATTGTGCAGAAGGTCCAGGACCATTTTTTGGTCGACGGTCTCTCGCTGGGCAGCATACATCGGCGTGTGTGAGGCCCCTCTAACCTGATGTGTTCCCTGGTAACCAGGAAACACATTGAGTTACTCAGCACAGAGCGCTTTGCTTAGTAACCGATGTGTACCCTGGTTACCTGCGTTCTCCCGCTTACCCCAGCCTATCAGAATACAGTACCGGGACCTCGACATCGTGGAAAAAAATAGTTTATATTCTTTTCCATGATGTCGAGGTCATTACACGGTCGCTGAGGAGATCTGCCTGTTTGACAGCTCACCAGCAACCACACAGCGATGTTCCAGCGATCCCGGACAGGTTGGATCGATCTTGGGATCGCTGGAACATCGCTACGTGTAACGGGCCCTTACATGGACTCTGGAAGTGATCTCTGCTTTCTTTCATACACCATGCGGTGCTCCATGTTACTGAAAATATCAAGATGGGGGATAGCAGCAAATTTACATCTTTCAGTTTGAGGCTTGTCCTGTTTTTTCTTTAAGCTTGCCCCAAAGGAAGAAATCTGGAAAAGGCACATCTGGCATGTGGTGGCTAAAAAGCCCTTTTGAAATTAGTTTAAAAAAAGACTCAATTTCTGGCATGCTTTTTTTGCTTTGTGTGTAACATATTGCTCCAACCTTCTGAAAATACACTGGAACACACAATCATCTAGTTGTTTCATGCATTTTTTTTTTAAAGATGTCCACATTGGGTGGTGCTATAGAAAATGAGGTTTTTGTTGCACAACCTAGACATTATGCACCATACACTGACTTTTTGATCATAAAGTGGTCTTTGGTGAGTGGCAGATATTTCAGCAGCCCATCACCAGGTGTTTTGGAAGTTAACATAACCTGACAAATAGAACCACGCTTTATCCGAGAACCACATGATGTCCGATATTTCTTTGTTGTCCCTCTCAACCCTCAGGAACCAATCACAGTACTTGATATTTTTCTTCACTTGTGTTGAGCTCCTGAGGATGACACGATATGCAAGCAATTTTGTCCCCTTTTGAAGCTCTTTGACATGTTGGACAAGATCTCTGTCTCCTGTGCTAGGCGTCTTAGAGGTTTCATACGTGACTTCTCCAGACAATGTTGCACATAATCAATTGTGTCCTGTGAAATTTTTGGACAGCCCCACCATGAGAGGGGATCAGTGTTACCATTGTGTCCAGTTTACATACTATCTCCTGATTAATACACATTGAGGGTATGTTATGAATAGCATATTTTTTCCTATATTAATTCTGACAACCAGGTAAAGAGGGTGTAGTACATTCCAGCATAGACAATCTGGTAAAAAATAATGATTTTATTGAAAGTTATTAAAAATAGATGAAATGCCTAAAACATGTCAGTTTATAATGTATCAAGTGCCCTTCCTCAAAACATACAAATTTTGACTCACAATACCTTTATATATACAATGTCAAATAGCGTCAGACAAACACAGACCAATTGGAATTGCAATATATCCACGAATACAAAGAATTTGGCACGTTTAAGAATAGGAAGGAGGAGGGCATAAAATAAAGACCGATAATTAATCAAAGTTAGCAGCGTTTAAAAAGGATAAATATTTTATTTATGTTTTCTTTGTTTTCAGCTCATTTTTACTCCGGCGGCCACTGTTGCTGCTGTGCAATCTGACATTCCAATGATTTCATCGTCTGCATCTTCAACCGCCACTCAGTCATCTGCCACCCAGGTAAGCATATGTAAGCAACCTAAGAAAAATCTCCATCTTTAACAATGCGTAAATTATGCAGCCTTAACTACTACATAAACTACCAGTTTAAAAACTACCATCTGTAGAAATCTCAATCTAAGCCATATTACACATGCAAAACTCAGATAAAGTGCCAGGCATGAATTGGCTTGGTGTTTGTTTAATTCAAACCATCAAATTTTGTTGTAATAAAAACTAATCTGGCAGAATGAAGTACAATAAAGGATCTTGGGACAATTTATAGATTTACTGATATATATATATTTTTTTTGTTAAATATCTTTTTATTAAACAAAGCATAAATCACAGATAACACAATAGTGCGACATTACTAAATTGCACAGTTTACACTTTCAATTCAATATAAGAGGTAGAAAAATAAAAGAACAGTGGAAGTCTTCCCACAGGTCTGAAAATATATAACTCTCCGTAGAAATCTACAGGCTTAAAGCCTTAGGCTGCGTTCACACGTGCGTATTTGTCGCGTTTTTTTTACGCGCGTCTTTTCAAGGGGAAAAACGCGTGTAAAAAAAGCGCGAGAGAACAACTTCAATTGCGCTTTTTACGACGGTTTTTTCCAGTGCTTATAATGGGGCCTATGGAAAAAACGCGCGTAAAAAACTGGAAAGAATTGACATGTTCATTCTTTTTCCGTGCGCGTTTTTTGCTCCAAAAACGCTGCGTAAAATTACGCGACGTCTGAATGGCACAAAGTGAATGTCCATTTACTTTGCTGGGAAACACAGACGCACATGCGTTTTTGGGGCAAATACGCGCGTAAAAAAACGCGACAAATACGCAGCGTGTGAACGCAGCCTTAGGCTGCTTTCACACTACGATATTTGCAAATCCGATGCTGTCCGATAAAAATCGGACAGCATCGGATCCGAATTTGGCCCCATGCAGCCCTATGGGCATCGAACCGAATCGGATGTGCACTAAATGGCATCCGATTTGGTCCGATCCGATTCTGTCCGATGTTTTTATCGGTGCAAAAATCGGAGCATGCTCCATTTTTGCACTGAAAATAAAATCGGACAAAATCGGATGCACATTTAGTGCACATCCGATCTGACCCGATCCCTTTAACATGGGGCCCTATGGAGCAGGGTCCGAGGAAACATTTGATGTTTCCTCGGACCCGATTTTAGTGTACTGAGCATGCTCAGTACATGCTCAGTACACTAAACCTATTGTGTGCCGCCTAATTTAACTTCTGCAATGTATATACATACATTGCAGAAGTTAAATATAAGTTAAAACAAGTGTTTAAAATAAAAAATCTTTATTCTCACCTGCCAGCGCTCCCTCGGCGTCTCCAGCTGCAGCCGTTCGGTAACAGGACTTGTGATGTGTCAGAACCCTGATCAGCTGATCGGGTCACATGACCGGTTACCGCGGTAACCGCCGACGCTTTTGACGTCATCACAGGTCCTGTACACCCGATCGGCTGCAGCTAGAGACGCCGAGGGAGCGCTGGAAGGTGAAAATAAACATTTGTTATGTTACAATGACAGCAGAGGGGCCATGAGAGGGGACATGAGGGGGGCCATGAGAGGGGAGAGGGAACATGACAGGGAACATGAGGGGGGACATGAGAGGGGACAGTAGGGGGACAGCAGGGAGAGAGGAGGGGGAGCTACGTGACACAGCCCAAACTGATCCTGCAAAAAGTAGGATTCGGATTCCTATTTGGCATCCGATTGCAGGATTCAGTTTGGATCCGATGCTGTCCGATTTTCATCGGACAGCATCGGATTTAGAAAAATCGTTATGTGAAAGCACCCTTAGAGACCATGCCGGTGAATTCCCTATTAAACATAAATTTCAACCCCACAACATGTGGGGGGCAACATATCATTATAAAAAAGTTCAAATATGTCAATAGCATGAAGACTAGGGAACCCATTTTCTTAGGGCTCCTAATAACAAAGAAGATCCTTAAGATAACCATCATAAGATCGTGTAGGACCTGATCAACCTTTCAGCAGATCAGGTCAGCTCACTCGGGGGGGGGGTAAAGCTATGGGATGGGGGTGAAAAGGGAACAGAAAAGGAAAAAAACACAAGATCAGGGAAATATGAAGTAAAACAATATGTGTGATAAAAGCAATACGGGTCATCCAGACTGGATCAAGTAAACAGGTCAGGAAAGCGAGCAGAATCCTTGAATAGAATCCACTCAGTCCAAGTAGCCAGAAACTGATATATTTTTTTAGTTTTACTTAAGGAACAGTTTATATTCAGAAAATAGTGCACTTCCAAGGGTACGTGTAAAGTTTGAAACACGACCATTTCTACTTTGGTTAGGAGAAAACTATTTATTGGTGATCGGTCACTTATTCAATTTACTATATGGGGAACTCCACCAAGGGCAGGTGATAAAATTGTGCAACTATGCAATTGATGTAGCAATACAATCTGGTGAACCGACAGTTCCATTATATTGGACAGCCATGATTGGTCTGACATACTGCAATGAATTGTATGACAAATAACAAGCTTGAGGCCTCCTGTGTATATTGTAACTGTTTTTATTGTGTTTGTCCACATATATGTAAATAAAATTGTTATCTCTTTTTCACTACTTGGTTGTGCTCCCTTGTATATGCCGATGTCTGTTTATAAAGAAAATTGTCGGTGAGATCACTTTCCGACAAATCCATATACATGGACATGAAGGTATTTGAAACCTAAATCCATCAACTCCTTTCTTCTATTTGTTACTGCATTCCTGAGAAATTAGCATTTTAGTAGATATGAAAATAAAGTTTTAAATGCTTTGGGTGTGCAGAGCCTCTTCCTCTCCAGATTGCTTCCCCGCCCAGCAGCCTCCTTACTTTGACTTAGCTCACTGTTTGGTTTCTTTGCCTGAGCTCACACAGATATTGAGCTATTAGTCAAGCTGGTGATTGGTAGGGAAGACATCCTTGGGAGGCACGAGCTCGGAAAGTGTTTTGTCACACACTCAAAAGTACTAAATGTATAAATTCCAAAATAATTTAAATATCGATTTTTCAGCAATGCTGTGCAACAGATAGACATTATAATGCTGTCATAATAATAATAATCTTTACATAGCTTTAACATATTCCGCAGTATAATTTTAGATTACAGTGGCATGCAAACATTTGGGCAACCCTGGTCAAAATTACTGTTATTGTGAACAGTTAAGCAAGTTGAAGATGAAATGTTCTCTAAAAGGTATAAAGTTTTATTTGAGGCAAAAAAATATACCGTATTTTTCGCATTATAAGACGCACTTTTGTTCCCCCAAATTTTGGGGGGAAGTGGGGGGTGTGTCTTATAATGGGAAATATACGGTCCTTTACTACTGGGGAGGCTCGGTGCAGCTCTGCAGTGGTGTCCGGAGCCGGGGCGGGCTGGCTGCGGTCCTCAGGAGGCAGCGGGAGGTCACGTGCTCCCGCTCATTAGCCTCCTCCTATATGCACTGCACTGCCGCTGTCCATCACCTTGGTGCTGAAACCAGCACCAAGATCTGGACAGTGGTGCAGCGCATATCAGCTGTGCCTGCACTCACCCCCCTGTGCAGGCACATTTGCCCCCATCACTGTTTAAAGCCCCCCTGTGCAGGCACACTTGCCCCCATCACTGTTTAAAGCCCCCCTGTGCAGGCACACTTGCGCTTACTTTCCCTGCGTATTTTGCTGCGCTTTTTTGCGCGGCCGAAAAACGCGGCAAAAAGCGCGCACAAAAAAGCGCAGCAAAATACGCAAATGTGTGAACGTAGCCTTAATCAGACAGTATCAGATCTAAACTGATCCCTGCAATCGGATGCCAAATAGGCATCCGATTCCAACATTCTGCAGGATCAGTTTGCCGGCTCCTCCTGTCAGCTGTTCTCCCCTTTGTTTCTCCCTCTTCTCCCCTGTGTGTCCCCCTCATCTCCCTTGGTGCTCCCCCTCATCACCCCTGTGTGTCCCCCTTATCTCCCTTGGTGCTCCCCCTCATCACCCCTGTGTGTCCCCCTCATCTCCCCTGGTGCTCCCCCTCTGTCTCCCCCTCTTCTCCCCTGTGTGTCTCCCCCTCTTCTCCCCTCTGTTTCCCCCTCTTCTCCCCTGTGTGTCCCCCCTCTTCTCCCCTCTGTTTCCCCCTCTTCACCCCTGTGTGTGTCCTCCTCTTCTCCCCTGTGTGTCCCACTCATGTCCCCCAGTACTCCCCCTCCTTTCCCCTCTCCTCCGGAATAAAAAATAGAAAAATCTTTATTCTCACCTGTCCACGACTCCCGCGGCGCTTCCAGCTGTCTTCTTCTAATCCTAGGACCTCATGTGATGTCACAGTCACATGACTGGTTACCGCGGTAACCGGTCATGTGACTGTGACATCACGGCAGGTCCTACAGGCAGGAGATGCTGGAGACACCGAGGGACTCGTGGACAGGTGAGCATAGATGGTTTATTATTTTTAACCTCTGCCTTACTTAATTTTACTTCCACAATGTATGTATATACATTGCGGAAGTAAAATTAGATGGTTAGGAGCAGTTTTACTGTACTGAGCATGCTCAGTACAGTAAAATCGGGTCCGAGGATACATCAGATGTATCCTCGGACCCTGCTCCATAGGGCCCCATGTTAAAAACATCGGACCGAATCGGATGTGCACTAAATGGTCCAATCCGATTTTATCCGATTTTATTTTCGGTGCAAAAATCGGAGCATGCTCCCATTTTTGCACCGATAAAAAAATCGGACAAAATCGGATTGGACCAAATCGGATGCCATTTAGAGCACATCCGATTCGGTCCGATGCCCATAGGGCTGCATGGGGGCCAAAATCGGTCCGATGCTGTCCAATTTTTATCGGACAGCATCGGAAAACAGAAAATCGTAGTGTGAAACCAGCCTTAGGAGAACCCATGGCTGCTGTATTTTGGCACTAGGTTAGAGAAGGCTGAGTTTTTATAAAGCTGTGAAATTTGCATCAACTGGCCTTTCCTAGTAATGATACTGAACAAGCAATAACCCTAATTAAGGTCTGAAACCTTGGTCAAAGTTACCTAAGCACACCAAGGTCATACACAATGACCAGGTGGGATTCGTGCAGCGTAGGGAGGCTAAAGATAACACCGTGAAAACCTTGCTCCTTACTTCATATTTGCGCACAAGAAGGGTTCCAGCCTGTTTGCTATCCATTGATGCGGAGAAGGCGTTTGATCGCCTGGGCTGGCCTTTCCTGAGAGCATCTTTAGCACAGTTGGGGTTGAGGACTAGACTGCTTGATAAGATTTTTGCTTTGTACCAGTTCCCCACGGCATGACTTAAAATAAATGGCATTTTCTCGACACCCATCGCTATACACAATGGCACCAGACAGGGTTGTCCTCTATCCCCTCTACTTTACGTCATTGCCATGGAGCACTTAGCGGTGGCACTCCGCAGATCACCGGATATTGATGGAGTGCGGATTGGTCAGCATAACTTTAAGTTATCACTATATGCGGATGATCTGCTTTTGTATGTTACCAATCCACTCGTAGCTTTCCCGGTGCTCATCAGGGAATTTCGGAAGTTTGGGGACATCTCGAATTTCAAGGTTAATTACCGTATATACTCGTGTATAAGCCGAGTTTTTCAGCCCAAAATTTGGGCTGAAAAGTCCCCCCCTCGGCTTATACACGGGTCTATACGGTAGACCCGTGTGGTGGGGGCTGTGTGGTGGGGGCTGTGGAGGCTGGAGGAGGCGGGGGGGGCTGCTGTATGAGCGGCCCCGTCACGTGGGGCCGCTCATTAAATATGCACTGCATCCCCCTGTCAATCAGCGCAGGGGGAAGCAGTGCATATGGCCCCCCCAAAAGCTGGCACTGTCCCCCCTTGTAAGGGCCCCCCCCCGGTGCTTATACTTTACCATCCCGGTGTTCTGATCGGCGCCGCTCCTCGGTGCTGCGTCGCCGTCTTCATCCTCCCGTCCGCGCTCGCTGCATCCATCCGGGTTCTCCGGCGGTCGCAGCGATATGACGTCATCGCGCGACCGCTGGAGAACCCGGATGCAGCCAGCGCGGGAGGATGAAGACGGCGACGCAGCACCGAGGAGCGGCGCCGATCAGAACACCGGGATGGTAATGTATAAGTAGCGGGAGGGGGAGGCCTTACTAGGGGGACAGTGCCAGCTTTTGGGGGCTGTTGGTAACCCCTGGGGCTGTTGGTACCCCCAGGGGGCTGCTGGTACCCCCAGGGGGCTGCTGGGTACCCCCTGGGGGCTGTTGGTCCCCCCTGGGGGCTGTCGGTACCCCCAGGGGGCTGTTGGTACCCCCAGGGGGCTGCTGGGTACCCCCTGGGGGCTGTTGGTCCCCCCTGGGGGCTGTTGGTACCCCCAGGGGGCTGTTGGTACCCCCAGGGGGCTGTTGGTACCCCCAGGGGGCTGTTGGTACCCCCAGGGGGCTGTTGGTACCCCCAGGGGGCTGTTGGTACCCCCAGGGGGCTGTTGGTACCCCCTGGGGGCTGCTGGGTACCCCCTGGGGGCTGTTGGTACCCCCAGGGGGCTGTTGGTACCCCCAGGGGGCTGCTGGGTACCCCCTGGGGGCTGTTGGTACCCCCAGGGGGCTGCTGGTACCCCCAGGGGGCTGCTGGGTACCCCCTGGGGGCTGTTGGTCCCCCCTGGGGGCTGTTGGTACCCCCAGGGGGCTGTTGGTACCCCCAGGGGGCTGCTGGGTACCCCCTGGGGGCTGTTGGTCCCCCCTGGGGGCTGTTGGTCCCCCCTGGGGGCTGTTGGTACCCCCAGGGGGCTGCTGGGTACCCCCTGGGGCTGTTGGTCCCCCCTGGGGGCTGTTGGTCCCCCCTGGGGGCTGTTGGTACCCCCAGGGGGCTGCTGGGTACCCCCAGGGGGCTGCTATATGTACCCCTGGGGGCCTGCTGTATACCACTGGGGCTGCTGTATACTACCACTGGGGCTGCTGGGGCTCCTGTATACTACCACTGGGGCTGCTGGGGCTCCTGTATACTACCACTGGGGCTGCTGTATACTACCACTGGGGCTGCTGGGGCTCCTGTATACTACCACTGGGGCTGCTGGGGCTCCTGTATACTACCACTGGGGCTGCTGGGGCTCCTGTATACTACCACTGGGGCTGCTGGGGCTCCTGTATACTACCACTGGGGCTGCTGTATACTACCACTGGGGCTGCTGGGGCTCCTGTATACTACCACTGGGGCTGCTGGGGAATCTGTATACTACCACTGGGGCTGCTGGGGCTCCTGTATACTACCACTGGGGCTGCTGGGGAATCTGTATACTACCACTGGGGCTGCTGGGGAATCTGTATACTACCACTGGGGCTGCTGGGGCTCCTGTATACTACCACTGGGGCTGCTGGGGAATCTGTATACTACCACTGGGGCTGCTGGGGAATCTGTATACTACCACTGGGGCTGCTGTATACTACCACTGGGGGGCCTGTATACCACACTGCTGGGGGCTGTATAACTGTGCTGGGGTCCACCCTCGGCTTATACACGAGTCAATAGGTTTTTCCAGATTTTTGGGGCAAAAGTAGGGGGGTCGGCTTATACACGGGTCGGCTTATACACGAGTATATACGGTACTCAAAAACAGAGGTACTCAATATATCCCTGTCTGGTGACCTAGTGTCGCGACTCCAGGCGTCCTTCTCTTTTAAGTGGAAAACCTCTGCAATAAAATATCTGGGTGTACTGATTCCCACAGAGTTGAGTGAAATCTATGAGCTAAATTATGTTCCGCTTTTGAGGAGGACGATACTGGAATTGGCGAAATATGACAAACCTCGACTTTCTTGGTTTGGACGCATGAGTGTCATTAAAATGGACGTCCTGCCTCGGTTTTTATATCTTTTCCAAACTGCCCCGATAAATATCCCGGATAGTTTTTTCAGACGTCTACAGTCGGCGGTTAACAACTTTATTTGGGGGAGCAGGAGACCACGGATCCGTTTCTCTATTTTAACTAGACCTAAGAGTAAGGGGGGGCGGGCCTCCCTGATTTAAAAAAATCATGCGGTTCTGCTTTCTAGGCTAGTGGACTGGAGGTTTAATAGTGCCCATAAACAATGGGTAACCCTGGAGGGTCTCCTTTCTCCTGTGTCTCTGTATTGGCTCCCCTATCTTGAAAAGACCTCGCGTCCCTCTGTGACGGAATGGGTCCCACTCACCCAGACGGTTATAAGACATTGGGACAAGATTAACTGCAAACTGAGGTTGACCTCCAGACCGGGTGGACTGAGTCCTTTGTTTGACAACCCCACATTCCCCCCTGCGATGACTAGATCATCCTTTTTGTGTTGGTCAGCACGTGACCGGGTATGCCTGGGACAGGTTGCGGACAGACTGGCGGGGCTTGCTGGTGTGGAGGGGCTCCGAGGCCAGACCGGGTGGGTGTCGTTCTCATGGATGGAGTTCACCCAGATCCGAGATTATCTCTCAGGGATCTCCTTGGGGGTTCCGACACCATTTGAGTTGATGATGCTTTCATCTGAGGGCCCGTCCCATGTGGTCTCCATGTTTTATGTTCTGGTCCTGGCTGGGTTGGTGTCCGACCCTCTTGGATTCATGGAGGCTTGGGAGGGAGACCTGCACATCACCTTATTTGAGACCGATCGTCAAAAACGTTTTGTACTCATCCACAAAATGACGGTCTCATGTGCTGCTCAGGAACGGAACTATAAAATCTTAACACGCTGGTACCGTTGCCCCACTTTCCTACACAGGCTCGACCCTGGAGTGTCAGATGCTTGTTGGAGATGTGGGATAGAGAGGGGCTCGATGCTCCATATCTGGTGGTCGTGCAGTCTCCTCCAACACTTCTGGGGTCAGGTGTTTGAGGCCTTTCACCTGATGTCTGGGATTTATCATATGCCTTCCCCCCAGATTGCTCTCCTGTCTCTGGTTCCTGCCGCTGTGTCCTCAGCAAAGAGGGGAATTTTGAGGTTCTGTTTAATCGCGGCTAGGGCTGTCATTCCCAGACACTGGAGGTCTACGGAGGTCCCCACCATGCTGGAATGGATAGCTGAGATGAACAAACTGAGTCGCATAGAGTCTTTGATGGCCGATGATCATGGCACCTTATCAGACGGGGGGGAGTACATGGTATCTATGGCATTCTTGTAAGGAGAGCCCGGAGTTTGCGGATTGGTTGTTGCGATCCTCTCTTCCTTCTTGAGCTAGTTTAACCAGATTTCCTCTTCCCTCCCACCCCCTCCCTTTTTTTTTCCTCTCCACCCCTTCTTCCCTTCTGTTCCCTTCTTTCATGTCTTCTTTCATTACCTTTCCCCTTCTTTTTTCTCTTTTTTATTTCATGGTCTGCAGGGATGACGGAGATGTTTAGATGGCTACGGAATAGCGAGACCTGGCTTACACTTCGCTCCAGGCTTCATCTTGATGTGATATAATTGGTGAATTATATGTATCAGGGTCTTTTGAGACGGCTGCCGGGGTCTCGGCCTTGGCAATGGAACGTGTTTTCTGTCATACCCCAGACTATGTACGAATGTGTAATTCTTTATATCTGAATTGTTACCTTTTTTTTTCTTATGACTTTTTGAAATTTATAAATACATTTATTGAAAGAAAAAAAAAAGTTATCTAAGCACAAGGTTGCTCAAACATTTGCATCGCTCATTTTCCTTTTTGTAATTTTTCAGATGTAAAAGATGAAAATACTTTTTTGCCTAAAATACAAAGGAAATGTGTCATCTTTAACTTTATGCCTTCTAGAGACCACATCATCTTCAACTTACCTAACCATTCACAATAACAGTAATTTTGACCAGGGTTGATCAAACCTTTCAAAGCCACTGTAGCTTTCAAAGACCTAAATGCCCATATGTGTATATAAGGAGGGGGGAAGGGTGGTTTATAATACTGACAGAATCTCTGTAAATTAATTTTCAAGTTAGATGTGGAAAAGTTTGTCTATTAACCCAATAAAACAACTGACTATGAGACTGAATTGATGCAAATCCTTTGGGTTGTGTTGCAAATATTGTGGGCCAAGTCTTCCCAGAAGCTGGAAGAAGGTGATTGAGGGACAACCAACTTTTTATTTAAATAGACATATAATATGGAATCTAGAAGTGGTTATTAAGTCCAAATAAGGAATGTGAAAACTGATTTTTTTTTTTATTTCTTTTCATAACCTGATTCTCTAAAATTACAAGACTGAAGCTGCATTACTGAGAGACTCCGATGACCTGTCCTTCAAGATGTGTGGGTTGAATTCCCCATACATTCAGTTTTTGAAATGTGAAATTGACATTTCTGACCTTTTATCTTCCCGTAATGAACTCATGTAATTTATCTGTCAATCCTTAATTGCTATGTTGCTGGTGCAATGAAAGGGGAAACTTGGCCTTCAACAGCATTTTGATGTAGCCTGAATATTCAGTACTGTATTTTCATTCTAGCTATGTTTCTGCAAAATAAAATGTATGTGTGTTTATTTGATACACACACCACACACACACACACGCTGATATAAGTATTGAACACATCATGAATTTCTCTCCAGATGTCAATAACAACCCATCCGATCCACACAGGCAAATAAATCAAATCATAGATATCCATTAATTAAGTTATGTCATTAATGATAGTTAATAATGAGAATTAACAGAGTGTAAAAAAGTATTATAACACACTTACTGAAATTTATTTAGTACCTCTTTAAAACCTGAATGTTACGTGGGCTCCTTCTATGAACTCTGAGCTTTAATTCTTTCTATACATTTTCTTGGATTAAGGACAGGTCATCGGCGGGGCCATTCTAGCAAATTTATTTTCTTTCTACTGAAATCAATTGAGAGTTTCCTTCCTGTGTATTTTGAATGATTATTTTGCTAAAATGTCCACCCTCATTTTATCTTAATCATCCTGATAGATGTCTCGGTACAGTTTTCCATTCATCTTTCCTTCAATAACTTGAAGTTTGCCTCTGCTGTATGCTGAAAAACAACCTCACACCTTGATGTTCCCATCTCCAAACTTCACTGTTTCTATGGTGCTTTTTGGGGTGATATGCAGTGGACTCTAAACATGATATATAATATGACATTCAAAGAGTTCAATTTTGTCTCATCTGAAAGATTATATTCTTCCAGTATTTTACAGGCTTGTCTAAATGTTGTCGAGCAAATGTTAAACGCTCTTGAACATGAGTGCATTACTTATTGTTTTCTTTTAAACAATTGCACCTGCCGATTCCAAGTCTTTCTGTAGCTCTCCACGAGTAGTCCTTGGCTATTGGACAAGTCTGCTGATAATTGTTTTCAATTTTCTATCTGAAATCTTGAGGGGAGCACCTGGTGATGGTTGGTTTATAGTGAAATTATGTTCTTTCTATTTCTGGATTATAGCCCCAGCACTGTTCACTGGAACCTTCAGGAGTTGAGAAAGTCTTCAATAGCCAATGTCCTCAGTATGCTGTGCAACAATAAGGTTGCAAAGGTCTTGAGCCTGCTCACTGGTTTTATCCATCATGAGTTATTTGTTGTAGTGCACTTTAATAATGAGATACCTATTTATAGGCCATAAATTGAACCAGCTGATATTATTTTTCACTAAATAGTAGGATTACTTTCTAATTACTGATAGACTTCAGCTGGTGTCATGACTCTGCTTGGCTCTTTGCACCTTTCTGCATGCGTTCAATATTTTTTTCCTGTGTCATTTCTCATTATAACAATATGGACACCTATGGTGTGATTTCTTTGCCTGTGTGAATTGGATCCTTTAGCACCTTTAAAAATATATTTACTTAGAAATTGGTGATATGTTCAATACTGTACTTATTTCACCTGCTGTGCATACATACACATCTATTGAAAAAGTACAGTATTTTGCAGGTTATAAGACACACTTATCCTCTGAAAAATTTGGGCAGTGCAAGACAGTATCCATCCCGGCAGTTGTGTTCAGGTAAATGTCGATGTCGTTGGTGCATGCTTCAGGCAAATGGCGTTGGGTGCGGCACTTGTGCAGATTGAGATCTTGGCTGAATGATGAGCCGAAATGTCACTGTGGTCACGTGCTGTCTCCAGGTGCCATTTTCTTGACGCTTGCTGCTGGGAGATAAATGACGCCAGAGGTGGTGCATGTGCGGACTGAGATCTGTTTGTCATTGAGCAATGGTATCATTGTATGTATGCACCACATTCAACGCCATTTTCCTATAGCATGCCTCGCTGACATTTACCTGAACACAACTGCACAGCACCACTCCTGGTCACGCTTTGTAGAATGGACTGCATCCTCATCTCATTTACCTGAATTGGATTGCATTGCTGTTCCTTGCACAATATATGGATGTCCCTATCAATTTGCTATAACATTGGAAGATGGGACATTCCATTTTATTTGTAAGTACGGTAAACTGGCTGAAGGATTTAAATCTGTTTGCTTGTATGAATAACATATGTACATTTTTATTACATGTTGAATTCTGTCAATAACATTCAAGAATTATTTTCTGTCAAGTATATTTACTATATATTTTTGTCTCAGGTTCAGAATTTAACACTGCGGAGCCCACCAGTATTGGAAATATCATGCCCTCAAAATAGTCCTCCAAAAATAAATAACCATGATCAGTCTCTTGCTATGTGTCAAAAGACCACTGTCACAAGCTCCAAAACCATACACACAGACTCTTATGAGGCAAGCCGGAAAGGAGAGAGTCCAGGATCAGAATCCCGCTGCACAGCCGTAACACGTACAGCTAGTCTACATCAGCTTCTTGCACCAGGCATGTTTTACCATAATCAGTTTTTTTCCTGTTATTCACTGTGAAATCTCAGTACAAGTACATTATAAGTGTGTGTGATTTTCACTATAATTTCACCCTAGTCAGAAACCTCAGCACTGGACTAGTCACACTTCACTGCTTTATTATACATCATTGGGGCTTTAATGTCTGTTTGGGAGGATTGCTAGGGTAGAGGGGGGTCAATTAGCTGCTTAATGCACTACTCCAGTGGTTTTTTTATTGCATCGGTGGAGTGATGCTTTAAATCTAAGTCCACTGACTCCTGTCTTATAATCACCCTCTTGCTTCTTCACCCTCTATCACTAATGCTCCCTTAGGTCTCCAGTGTTTTATAACATGCCAGCAGCTTTAGTGTTTCATGGAGCACACCGAAGGTCACAACCCAATACATCTGTATAAGAGCCTCATTCTGGGTTCATACTTGCTCTCATAGAAATGCATTGGAAGCTTGTGAAATAACTTCTGACTTATGGCCAGTCAGGAGCTATAGTGAAAAGATTGTGCCGCGGGACTAAAGCAGTGTCCATAAATAGTGAAGATGCTGGAAAGTGAGTGTATGACAGGGAGCATAGTGCTTTGATTCAAAGCGCCACTCCAATGCTGAAAAAGAATATCAGAAAACGTTGCAGTGGTGCTTTAATTTAGACTTTATAGATCTTGTTTTTGGCATCTAATGACCTGAATAGATGCATAGTGGCAATCTGAGAATGCTTTCAGATAAATAAGCAAAAATCCAAACCAAAATCTACATTTGTTTATTTTTGTACTGAAAATATCTCGCTTTTCAATTTTTGCATAACAAAATCTTTCAAATCCATGGCATATCTGCAACAGTTTAGGCAATGCTGCAGATGTGAAAATGCACAGAAAATGACCTACTACTTAAATAGGTACTGTACAGGATTCTGCAGCAAATATGTAATAGGTAAACCCAGCTTCATCATACTGTCCTAAATGCCTGGTCACTGCCTTAAATGCAGAAATGTCGTCAGAGCTGTGTTATACAACCCCTGGCAAATATTATGGAATCACCTGGCTCGGAGGATGTCCATTCAGTTGTTTAATTTTGTACAACAAAAGCAGATCACAGACATGGCACAAAACTATAGTCATTTTTAAATGGCAACTTTCTGCCTTGAAGAAACACTAATGGTGCCGTCACACGCAGCGATGAACGATATTGTTAGCGATCACATGCATGCGCGATCGCTGACAATATCGTTCAGATCGCTGGTGAGCTGTCACACAGGCAGACTCACCAGCGATCAATGGACCAGAGACATCGTGGAAACGATTTAAATATCGTTTCCACGATGTCTTGCTCCCGCTGCCAGCCTGCGGTAAGCGGGAGCAGGCTGGTCTCCAAGGTAAACTGCGGGTATCTAGGCAGCGCACGCTGCCTAGATACCCCATGTATACCTTGGTTACCAGCCTTCTCTGCTCACCGGCTGGTATCCAAGGTACATAGCGGGTAACTAGGGCCCCTAGTTACCCGCTGTGTACCTTGGATACCAGCCGGTGAGCAGAGAAAGCTGGTAACCAAGGTATACATCGGATATCTAGGCAGCGCGCGCTGCCTAGTTACCCGCAGTTTACCTTGGATAACAGCACCCAGCGCTTGCAGAGAGGCGCTGGGAGCTGGCTTATCGGTCGTCTCCCGGTGTCACATGTTGCGATGCTGCGTGTCCACCGGGCGACCAACGATTGATTTGAGGACAGGACCTCAAATCAAACGATGAACGATCAGCCGACTGATCGTTCATCGTTTGTAGTGTCACACGCAACAATGTCGTTTCGACATCGTTCAAGCGTCACAGAACACGTGACTTTTGAACAATATCGGCAACGATATCATTACGTGTGATGGTACCTTAAAAGAAATCTTGAACATAAAATGTGCAAGCCAGTAACGGTTACTTTTGTAGACCAAGCAGGGGGAATAATTATGGAATCACTCAATTTGGAGGAAACAATTATGGAATCATAACAAACAAACAAACAACAACAATCAAATACATTACTAGTATTTTCTTGCACCACCTCTGGCTTTTATAACAGCTTGCAGTCTCTGAGGCATGGACTTAATGAGTGACATACACCATGTTCCAAATTATTATGCAAATTGGTTTTAAGTGTCAGGGTTTTTTTTTCAATGAAACCCATTGATGGTATTGTGTCTCATGGTACTTTGGATCACTGCAAATAAATCTCAGATACCTGTAATAATTAGTTTGGCAGGTGAGCCCAATAAAAGGAAAACTGGGTGTCCCACAATATTAAGCAGGCCACAGTTTTCAAATAACATGGGAAATAAAAAGCATCTCTCTGCTGCCAAAAAGCAATAAATAGTGCAATGCCTTGGACAAGGGATGAAAACATTAGATATTGCACGACAACTTAAGCGTGGTCATCATACTGTGAAGAGATTTGTGGCTGATTCTGAGCACAGACGTGTTCATGCAGATAAAGGCAGACTGAGGAAGGTTTCTGCCAGGCAAGTTCATCTGAATAAGAGAGCAGCTGCTAAAAAGGCCTTACAAATCAGCAAACAGATATTTGAAGCTGCCGGTGCCTCTGGAGTCCCTCGAACCTCAAGGTGGTAGGATCCTTCAAAGGCTTGCTGTGGTGCATAAACCTACTATTCGGCTTCCCTAAACAGTACTCACAAGCAGAAATGGTTGCAGTGGGCCCAGACATACATAAAGACTAATTTTCAAACAGTCTTCTTTACTGATGACTACCAAGCAACCCTGAATGGTCCAGATAGATGGAGTAGCGGATGGTTGGTGGATTGCCACCATGTCCCAACAAGGCTGCGACGTCAGCAAGGAGGTGGAGGAGTCATGTTTTTGGTGTGAAAATGACCTCTGCAAAGTATATAGAGTTTCTGACTGAGAACTTTCTTCCATGGTACAAAAAGCAAAAAGTGCCTAGAGGAGCAAAATCCTCTTCATGCATGACAATGCACCATCTGATGCTGCAAAGAATACCTCTGTGTCATTGGCTGCTATGGGCATAAAAGGGGATAAACTCATGGTGTGGCCACTATCTTCCCCTGACCTCAACCCTATAGAGAACCTTTGGAGTATAATCAAGCAAAATATCTATGTGGGTGGGAGGCAGTTCACATCAAAACAGCAGCTCTGGGAGGCTATTCTGACATCATGCAAAGAAATACAAGCAGAAACTCTCCAGAAACTCACAAGTTCAATGGATGCAAGAGTTGTGAAGGTGATATCAAAGAAGGGTTCCTATGTTAACATGTAACTTGGCCTGTTAGGATGTTTTGGAATTAAATAGCTTTTTATTTCAGTGAATGTGACCTCCTAATGCTGCAAATTCAATAAATGAGCATTTTCAGTTCTTTCAAACATATCAAATGTTTAGCAACTACTGTGCCTAATAATTTGGAACAGTGCATCTTGAGTTTTTTTTCATTTTGAAGATTATACTGTTATCATTGGGAGGTTTCTTCAATAAAATTTGATGTATACTCTAACGGGTGATGACTTTTATTACACTGTCATTTGCACCGACCATTTAGGAAAATCAGAGAAAAAGAACATTTGCATAATAATTTGGAACATGGTGTACAGTACTCATCATCAATATGGCTCCAACTTTCTGTGATTGGTATTGCCAGATCAGTTTTGCAGATTGGAGCCTTGTCATGGAGCATTTTCTTCAACTTCCACCAAAGATTTTCAATTGGATTGAAATCTGGACTATTTGCAGGCCATGACATTGACCTTATGTGTCTTCTTTCAAGAAATGTTTTCACAGTTTTTGCTCTATGGCAGGATGCATTATCATCTTGATAAATTATTTCACCATCCCCAAACATCCTTTCAATAGATGGGATAAGAAAAGTGTCCAAAATATCAATGTAAACTTGTGTATTTATAGAAGATGTAATGACAGCCATCTCCCCAGTGCCTTTACCTGACATGCAGCCCCATGACATCAATGACTGTGGAAATTTGCGTATTCTCTTCAGGCAGTCATCTTTATAAATCTCATTGGAACAACACCAAACAGAAGTTCCAGCATCATCACCTTGTCCAATGAAGATTTGCGATTCATCACTGAATGACTTTCATCCAGTTATCCACAGTCCATGATTGCTTTTCCTTAGCCCATTGTAACCTTGTTTTTTTCTGTTAGGGTGTTAATGATTGCTTTTGTTTAGCTCTTCTGTATGTAAATCCTATTTCCTTTAGGCGGTTTCTTACAGTTCGGTCACAAACATTGACACCAGTTTTCCTCCCATTCGTTCCTCATTTGTTTAGTTGTGCATTTCCTGTTTTGGAGACATATTGCTTTAAGTTTCCGGTCTTGACGCTTTGATCTTTTCCTTGGTCTACCAGTATGTTTCCTTTTAACAACCTTCCCATGTTGTTTGTATTTTCACCAGATGAACAACCAACATCATCTGCAACATTGCATGTTGATTTACCCTCTTTTAAGAGTTTGATAATCCTCTCCTTTGTTTCAATTGACATCTCTCCTGTTGGAGCCATGATTCATGTCAGTCAACTTGGTGCAACAGCTCTCCAAGGTGTGAACACTCCTTTTTAGGTGCAGACTGACAAGCAGATCTTATTTGATTCAGGTGTTAGTTTTGGGAATGAAAATTTACAGGGTGTTTCCATATTTTATTCCTCAGAATTGGGTCATTCCATAATTTTTTCCCCTGCTTGGTATACAAAAGTAACCGTTACTGGCTACCACATTTTTTTTCAAGATTTCTTTTAGTGTTTCTTCAAGGCAGAGAGTTGCCATTTGAAATGACTTTAGTTTTGTGCCATGTCTGTGATCTACTTTTTTTCTACAAAATTAAACAACTGAATGGACATTCTCCGAGCCAGGTGATTCCATAATTTTTGCAGGGGCTGTAGACTGTTAATTCCAGTTTATTTTCAATCCATCTCTTTGTCCAAGGTTTGTGAATATGCTAGTGCACCTGAGTTATTTCCACGTGGTAATATTGTAGCATGTGCTAACACCCTGCCTGTATGTTTGGATGGCATTCAGCACCTACGCGTAACCATGATGTGGATGTGTACTCAGAGCTGTTTGCAGACTCAGTCATGTCCACACCTGGTGTAATGTGACCATCCTCAGCATGGCAATGTTCTTCTGAATGTTGACTTATACTGAGCCAAGAGTCCCATTGTGAGGACCAATATTATCATCCAGTAGTAAATATTCCTAACTACTTAAAGGGAATCTCTCCGGTCAAAAATCCATATGTAACTGATTTTTTAAGTCCTCTGGTGAAGCTCTTTCTATTCATGTATTTATTTTATGTATACTCACCCCCTATGCTCTGTGAACTGCAAAAAAAAGGAATTCAGTCTGTCACTCACAGTGAGTGATCACTTAGTTTTCTGCTACACACTCCCCAATGAATGAATATTCATGTAATGACATCATTGCACTGCCCTTCTCTGCAAGCATAGAACCAAAGTTCAATGGAAATCACTCATATGGGTGTCTATATATCCTCCTGTTTGTGCTGCTTTCCAGGGCAGTGGATCATGTCTTGTCAGCACTCACTGCAGAGGAGAATGGAGGGGGAAGATGTGTGCTCTTAGCAGACAGAGCAGCTTCAGCTCTAAAATCTTCATTTCCCTCCAGCATGAAGCAATATTGTGTGTATCTGAGGCATATGTGTAGTGTGTGCTGTGTGATATTTCTATGTGTTTATACGAACATTTGTTTCAGAAGATACACCCATTACATATATGCAGGAAAACAAATGTTCATATAAACATGTAGAAATCTCTCAAAGACAACACAGACTATAGTGATGTTATTACAAGAGCTGCAGCATGAACACCTTCCCCTCCTATCTCTCCCTCCCCCTCAGAAGCAGCTTGCACAGTCCTGAGATTTACAGTGACTGACTTCAGCACAGGGGGAGGTAGGGAGGGAATACCAGCATGGATATTTAAATAATAACATAAGCTTGTCTGTTTGGTAGTGAAAATAATGGACCTGTCTAGTGCACCAGCTGCCTGCAGGGTGTGAAGATGCTTATATCAAGAAAATTACAGGAGGGGTACCATAATGATTTTTACATGTTTTAAGAGGGCTACCTGAGCACTGCCCAAGGGTGCTATTGGTATCATACTGAAAAATGACCTGACAGAGTCCCTTTAAATCAGGGAAGATCTGGATGGGACAAATGTGCACAGATAGGGCAGTATTGTAAGGAACAGTTAAGGTAAGGGTGAGGGTGATGGTAGGTCTCCCCAGTAAGGGTTGTGTAAGGTCAAAACACATGTAGATGTATGATTTGCTGAAGGTATGGCTCCCTTGCTAGAGGAGAGTATCATCCAGATAGCAATTTGTCAAAATGGAGATTATCAAGATATCCAGGCGTCGCTCATAGAAACAATGAGAGATCCGCAGGGAATAAGCTAGGTGTTCATTCAACCCAATGTGTTTTGTCGCTTAACCTATGCCTTTCTCAAGGTTAAAAGGTTTTTAATAATGATAATCTCTGTTTTGCCTAAGGCTGCTTTCACATAACATTTTTTTTCCTGTCCGTGGGATCCTACCTTTTGTAGGACCCCACGGACAGGAAAGGACACCACAGGGGTGACCTATTCTGTGTCCGGGTCCATGATTATCACGGATCCGGACACAGCGGCGCACTTTCACTTCCGCAATGTATAGTATACATTGCGGAAGTGACATTTAGTAAAAAGAAAGAGTTAAAAATAAAATATCTGTATGCTCACCTGTCCGCGATCCACCGTTGCCTCCCAGCAAGGTCCGGGTGCTTATAGGACCTGCGGTGACGTCACAACCCGATCAGCTGATCGGGTCACATGACCGCAGTTACTGCGGTCATGTGACCTGATGACGCTGCCAGAATGTGACATCACGGCAGGTCCTATAAGCAGGTGAGTATACAGATTTTTTATTTTAAACTCTTTCTTTTACTTAATTTCACTTCTGCAATGTATATTATACATTGCAGAAGTCAAATTAGACGGTTCGGAGCAATTTTAGTGTACTGAGCATGCTCAGTACACTAAAATCGGGTCCGAGGAACGATCAGCTGTTTCCTCGGACCCACGCTCATAGGTCCCCATGTTAAAGGCTGAGGATCGGATCGGATTTGGCTTAATTGCCATCCGATTTTGTGGGATCTGATTTTTTTCTGTGCCCAAAATTTTAGCAGTCTCCAATTTTGGGTACAGCAAAAAATCGGACACAAATCGGATCCCACAAAATTGGATGGCAATTAGGCCAAATCAGATCCGACCTGCATAGGATAACATGGGGGCCAAATCGGATCCGTGGCTGTCCAATTTACATCAGACAGCCACGGATGGAAGAAAATTGCAATGTGAAAGCAGCCTAAGTACTTAAAGAAGACCTGTCACCAAACCAGGCATGGTGATCTAATTACAGTACTGGATGCAGCATGTCTGCAGCAAGCAGACAAGGGGTCACCCAGCACTTGAGCAGCCCTGTACCCCGAGATAATACAGTTAGAAAACTTACATGCTACAGCCACTAAGGAAGTGGCTAGGGGCTGCAGCCAAGGGCAGATTCACACCCCCTGCTTGTGTAATCTGCCCACCGCTGCCAATCATTCTCTCCCTGTCTGCAGCATTTAAACAGAGTTTTTTTTTCTCTCCCGTGTAGCCCCGCCCCCTCAGTTTAAATGCTGCAGACAGGCAGAGAATGATTGGCAGTGGTGGGCAGATGTATCCAGTGCTGTAATTAGATCACCATGCCTGGTTTGGTGACAGGTCCTCTTTAAATCAAGCAGAGATCTTGACAACATATATACTGGAATATATTTAGGAATTAACTTCCTCAAACTGGAATTCTGTGATTGGACAATACACAGACCAGACCAGTCAGATGAAATAAGTTATCTTTGCTTGGTTTTCAGCCATGTACTTTGGTTTCATTATCACCAAAATACCCTTACTTTCTTTGCTCAAGCTGTATCCCCATTATATTGCTTGAGAATATTTTTTTTCTTAGAATGCTTTCACATTGCGATTTTTTTCCTGTCTGTGGGATCCTACTTTTTGCAGGACAACACAGACAGGAAAGGATCGCATCGGAGGTGTGCTTCCTGGTGCTATTTCTGTGTCCGGGGCCGTGAATTTCACAGGTCCGGACACAGAAACAGCTGACAGGAGGCAAGCGGGGCACTTTCACTTCCGCAATGTATATATACATTGCGGAAGTGAAATTAAGTAAAAGCAAGGGTTGAAAATAAAACATTTGAATTCTCACCCGACGCCTCCATTAAGCTCCTGATGGTTACAGGATCTGGCAAGGCGGGGTTACCGATCAGCGTCATCAGTCACATGACTGCAGTTACCGGTTATGTGACCTGATCAGCTGATTGGGTAACCCCGCCTTGCCAGGTCCTGTAACCATCGGGAGCTTGATAGAGGCGTCGAGGGATCGCTAGAAAGGTGAGAATACATATTTTTTTATTTTTAACCCTTGCTTTTACTTAATTTCATTTCCACAATGTATGTATATACATTGCGGAAGTGAAATTAAACGGTTAGGAACAGTTTTAGTGTACTAAGCATGCTCAGTACAATAAAATTGGGTCCGAGTAACGATCAGCTGTTTTCTCGGACCCGTGCTTCATAGGTCCCCGCATCATGTCGGATCCGATTCTGTCCGATTTGGTCCACTGTGCCCAAAATCGGAGCAGTCTCTGATTTTGGGTACAGCAAAAAATCTGACAAAATCGGATCCTACACAAATTGGATGCCATTAAGGGCAAATCCGATGTGAGCCGATGGGGGCCAAATCGGATCCATGGCTGTCCGTTTTTCAACGGACAGCCACGGATCCCCAAAAATCGCAATATGAAAGCAGCCTTAAAATACCATCACACATTGGCTGCGATGTCGGATGCGATGCCACGAGTGCGCGCTCGCTTCCGACATCGCAGGCTAGCTGTCACACGGCAAGATGTTGCCGGTGACGGCGCTGCGATGTTGGTGCCGCAATTGCTCGCTGGGCTGGGATCAACCCAGCGAGCGATCCGCTGCAATGCAGCGAACAGGCGGGATCGGCCGTGACATTGCTATTGCAGTGTCTCACTGAACGATCCCGCCGGTTGTATAAGTTGAAGTTGACAGGTTTTCCTGCATGCAGGAAAACCTGTCAACTCCGACTTGAACAACTATCGTTGTTGAATCGTGCGTTTTCACGTAACAACGCAGTCGTTTCAACATCGTTCCTGACTTCACTTTTGATCGATGTCGGTAACAATGTTGAAACGTGTACGGGGCCTCTAGAAGTACCATTATCTGGAGAAAACTGAAACCACATGCAGGTAGCTGCTTGGGATCCTCATAGCCAATGATCTGCATGCAGAGCAATGCTGGAGATGAAAAATCATGGCTTCCCCCTCATGTTACAGTAGAACGTCTTTGTGCCCTCATATATTTCCATGTCCACACCTCAAACTCAGAGAACCAACTTGCTCTATCAATGTCGCATTGCAGATCGCAGGGCTTTCTCTGAATGCTGTGTTTTAACATTTTTTTTAATCATTTTAGCTACATCAGAAAGAACAGCATGACAGAGTGTTAGCCCAATCATTTTAATGGACAGGGTGCTATATCTGCCATTGAGGAGGACTACATCCAGTACTGTGCAAAAGTTGTAGTTAGACGTGGAAAAAATGCTGCAAAGTAAGAATGCTTTAAAAAAAAATAGAAGTGATAAGTTTTTTTTCTAAATTAATAAAAGGCAAAGTGAATGAACTAAAGATAGATCTAAATCAAATCATTATTTGGAGTTACTAGATATTCTGAAATGATGATGATCATCATTTTTATAGATAAGTTAAAACTCAGCCATTGTTTGACATGGAAACAGCTGTGTATGAGGCCAGGAGCAGCCAAACGTCCGGCCGGGGCGTCTGGCATATGGCGCAGCACAGAGGACATAACAGGGATGGAAGAGAAGGAAGGCCCTAACAATAAGGTGTGGGGAAAGGGGACACATCCTGGCACTCACCTGAGTCTGTGCCTTGCACTCTCTAATATCCTTGTACGGGTTCTTCTCCCCATAGCCATTATGTGTCTAAGCATTCATTCGCCCTGAACTCACCATGGCTAGTGAGATAGTCGGTGACTGCAAATGATACGACACAGGGGAAAGGGAAACAGACAGGGGGAAATGGAGACAAACAGAAAACACCCCAACTCCTCCAATGTAGCTAAATTTAAGAGCTGCATTAAACTCAACTCCACTGCTTCTTCTAGAGACAGGCTCCTTACGAAGTGGTCAACATAGAAATGGATTCTATAACCGGCATCAGATGTTAAGATACGTGACTACTTATAGCGGAAGGAAATGACCATAAAAGAGTTGCACCTGAGGATTAAGGCCACAAGAAACTGCCAGCAAGGTAAGAGTGTTTGACCCCTGCAGCGTCAAAAGAAAACAAATACATTTAAACACCATTTGAAGACCTGCGATTAATAAGGCGTTGTAGCCTTCTAGTTCTAGACTTGCTAGAGGTTTCCTAGGGCCTACATACTCGTGGCACCAAAATTCTAAAAAGGTGAGGTTGTGGAAGACCATTTTTGTATCACAGGTCATACACCATGGCAAGACACAAAGTAGTAATGCTGCATGAACA
Source organism: Allobates femoralis (assembly GCA_033576535.1). Classification (NCBI taxonomy): domain Eukaryota; kingdom Metazoa; phylum Chordata; class Amphibia; order Anura; family Aromobatidae; genus Allobates; species Allobates femoralis. The sequence continues at coordinate 158,218,324 of JARQOC010000001.1, forward strand.
TGATCTTTCGTAGGCAAAGATTTCAAAGACTGAGGCTTTAAGATCTCCTGTTTAAGCTTAAAAAAATTTAAAGTATTAACACTGGTATTTTTTAAAGCATTTTTACTTTGCAAACTGTTTTACTAACCCACGTAAAACTTCTGAACAGTAATATACTGTATATTGTTGATCTACCTGCCCTTGCTATATAAGAGATAATGACAATGGGACATTTTGGCTGATAAAGTATTATTTTATAACCCCATTTCTAATAAAAGTTGAGACTTTTGTAAAATGAAAAGAAAACATGAATGTACGGTAATGATTTGTGAAAAGCTTATAGCCATATTTTCGTAACAACAGAACACAGATTAGAAGCTGGAAAAAAATGACTCCTTTAGAAAAAAGTTAGGACTAGTGTAACAAAAGGCTGTAAAAGTAAGTTGCACTAATGAAAAATAGCCGGAAGGTCAATTTACAATTAATTCACATGATTGTGTATAAAATGAGCAGGTTAGGGAGACGAAATGTCTCAGAAGCAAATATGGTCAGAGGTTTTACAATTTTTGGACCCGTGTGTCTAAAAATTGGAACAATTTCTGAAATTTTCTGCATCTGCAATTGCAAAGATTTTAAATATTCCACCATGTACAGTACATAATATCATCAAAAGATGCAGAGATTTAGGAGAAAGTTATGTGCACAAAGAATAAGGCTGACTGGCAATGTTGGATGTCTGTGACTTACAGTCCCTTAAGGCCCAGTTACACACACAGATAATTGTGCAGAGATTGTTCGCAGATCTCTGGTTGCAGTGAAATCATGGACACATTGTTACATTTGTACACGGCCACAAAATGGAAGAGTGTGTCCATGATTTCACTGCAACCAGAGATCTGCAAACAATCTCTGCACTATTATCTGTGTGTGTGACTGGGCCTTTAGGCAGGCATGATGCAGTCGTGCAAATCAGTGCATGGGCTCACAACTACTTCAAGAAATCATTGTGAACACAGTTCTCCTTGCAATCCACAAATGCATGTTAAAGTGATATTGCACAAAGAAGAAGCCATATATCCAGACAATTCAGAAACACTGCTGTCTCTTCTGGGCCCCAGATTTAAAATAGACTGAGGCAAAATGGAAAACTGTCCTGTGGTCAGATAAATCAGATTTTGTAAACCACGAATGCTGTGTTCTGTGGATTCAAAAGGAGAGGGACCATCCAACTTGTTATCAGTGCAAAGGTCAAAATCCTGTATTTCTGATGGCATGTGGGTGCATTAATGCAGATGGCATAACCAGCTTACACCTCTTGAAAGGTGCAATTATTGCTAAGCATTATATAGAAGTTTTAGAACAACATATGCACCTTTCCAGACACCGTCTTTTTCAGGGAAGATCTGGAATATTTCAGCAAGACAGTCCTAAATCACATTCATCCATTACAACTCTATGGGCTTCACAGAAGAAGAAGTCAGGTAATGAACTGGCCACTTTCAGTCCAGACCTTTCACCAATAGAAAACATCTGGATAGTGATGAGTGAGCACTAAAATGCTCGGGTCGAGCATCTTAAGATGCTCGGGTGCTCGACCGAGCACCAAGCCCAATGTAAGTCAATTAGTGACAGGCTTTCTGGGAAAGGGCGGGAGTGGGGGCTTTTTCAAATCGTCGCAGCATACAACACCTTGCTGTGCTCCCCAGAGGGACCCTAACAATCAATCTGCTCTCTGTGAGGTGCCAGCTCACCGTGTGC
>JARQOC010000001.1:158220160-158277121 GCA_033576535.1 Allobates femoralis
CGCTAGCAAGAGGGAATTTATTGTTGCTAAATCTTATTTACCTGCTAAAGGCATTCACTGGTGATGGGATTATCTTATCTCCTCATTGCTATTTACACAAACACTTCAGAGGCGGATTGATCTAAGCACATAGAGCAAGTCCCGGCCGTTCTGACATTCAATGCTGTAGTCTGCTTAGCAGTGTCACTCACAGACAGGCTGTGGGAGCAGGGAACGCCCTCTGCTTCCTAGGAGAAAATAAAGCAGTGAGAGTTACAGGGCACTGATCACCAGCTCCTCACCTGCATCCTGCTCAGATCCTGGACCAGAGACTTCTGCCAGTGACACATAAGCAGAGGAGCCTGCACCCTGGAGACTAGAGAACCTCATAGCCTCCCAAATCTTTTATTGTGGCTCCACATAGCTTTATGAGTGGAAAGCTACCAGCCAGCACTGTTTACCTCAGGCACTCAATAATCACAACATATCCAAAGGAGTCCTAATCATCTCAGCATTGCAGCTACATAGCTGTATACCCATTACTCTTTGAGACCCCTGCACAAGGACTATAGATCACGCTCTAAGTGACTGGACTCTCTTTCTTAAGATGTCATATCACCTTTCCTGCTAACAAGAAGAAGCGACCACCGTACACCCACTCAGATAAGACCCGGGAAGCGGAGGAATCTGCAGAATCATCAGATATACTGTGTTTGTGCTTGGTACTGCATAACTGACATCAGTATAAAAGAGTGTCCAAACCACCTACCACCCATAATATATTTTCATCCTACCTGAGAAAGCAGCCAAAATAACATACCAGCCTTATTTTGATCAAGGTAACAGTTCTTCCTTCTAGTAATATAATTAATCCACACACTCACTGTTGTGGACCCATTCATATACACAAATTGAGCAGCAGGTAAATCATTCCGCTTTAGATGACTCCACACATTTGAGCCCACAATACTAACCAAACTATCAGTACTTGCTGTAAACTGCCTGTTACTCAATTTAAACTAAAAGAGATACATAGAGGAGTTATATAACACTCTGAGAAGCGAAGCGTAGAATCTCCCTCTAGACAAATAATAAAAGAGCCAGGAAATAATCCTCTAAGCCTTTACAACACCATAGATAGTCTATAACAACCTAACATTGTAAAATGCCTACAAAAAACAGAAATTCTACAAACAATAAGACAGAAATTAGTGACACCTCAAAAGAAGAGAGTATGGACCTAACCGCCCCATCACAACAAGTCCACGCAACTATACCTAAGCCAAACACTGAGAGAAACACCAAAAACATGTTGACATATGACCTCATCCTGCCACCAGAAGACACAATTGTCCAAGATAAGAAAAGAAAAGAGATGGGAAGCGGCCGTAGATCTGCCCTTGACGCGGAACTCCCGGATGACTCGGAATCAGAGGGCAGTATTTCATCATCAAGCCCAGTTAAAAAAGGAGCAAGAGGAGACTCAGGGGAGGAAGAATTCTTAGTCAACTATGACGTAGGTCAACCAATGGACAAGGATTTCTTCCATAACCTCTTCAAAACTTACAACAAATCACTCAAGGTTGATTTAGAAGACATGAAAAATTCCATGGCAATGATAGCTTCAAGATCCGAGAGAACTGAAAGAAAAGTGGAAGACCTATCAAAAGACACGGAAAACATTAAGAAAGAACAAGATAAGCTAAAAGAAGAGGTGAAATACCTTAGAAACAAGATGGCTGACAGTGAAGATAGAGACAGAAGAAGCAATTTAAAATTCCGAGGAATACCGGAAAAGGTTAAAGATACAGATCTATTACCTCATGTTACGAAAATAGTCAAAAAAACGCTACCAAACCTACCAGATTTCGAATACTCATTTGAACGAGTTCACAGGCTCCCGAAACCAACCTTCTTAGCGGACGAAATCCCGAGAGACGTGATCGCAAAATTCACAACCTTTCGAACCAAAGATAAAGTCATGGAATTCATACGAAAGCACAAAGCACTACCAGCTCCCTATGATAATCTAAAAGTATACATAGACCTCTCCAAAGAGACATTAAAGAAGAGGAAAGACCTTAAACCTGTCACAGAAGTGTTGAGAAAGAACGAGATCTTGTACAGGTGGGCCCATCCAAGCAACAATCTAACTTTCACCTTCAAAGAAAAAAACATAACTATAGAGCATGCAGAGGAAGGGCTGAAAATACTCAAAGACCTGAAAATTTCCAACAACCCATCCAAGGAGGGAAAAAAAAGATGAAAACACTAGAGAATACCTGGGAAACTCCGGCTCCTGTCCCACATTAGAGCTGAGAGCACCACAGTAGGCTAAAAACACTAGCCCCAAAAGGAGACATTCACTGCAATATATCTCCAACTGTGAAATACCACAATTTCTTTTTTCCTGTATTTATGTTTCTGTTTATTACAGTTAGACCAGTTAGTTTTAGTTCAAACGGCTCAAGTACTGACACTCTAGAAAATATCACTGACAAAAAAATCTTTAAAGGTCCCGACTTAACCCAAAATACAAGCCAGAATGAAAGCATTAAATCACTACCATGACGATAAAATTTATGTCTATCAATGTCCATGGGCTTAATTCACCACAAAAAAGGTATCTCATATGGAAAGACATCTTAAAATTTAAAGCGGAAATCATAGGATTACAGGAAACTAAATTTGCCAAAGAACAAACTCCAAAATTTAACCACAGAGCATTCCCAAAAATTATCCTAGCTTCAAATAAACAAAAAAAATCGGGAGTAGCACTTATCATCAAAGAGTCAATTACTTATGAGGAATTAAAAGTGATAAGCGATCCTGAGGGCAGATACGTAATAGTTGTATGCAAATTAAACAATACATTGTACACCCTAGCTAATATCTACGCCCCCAATAAGGGCCAAATTACTTTCCTGAAAAAATTATTAACCCTAATTAGATCCCATCAGATAGATTCCCTCTTGATATTCGGAGATTTCAACGCCATCCCTAATCCAATGCTAGACACTACAAATAAGAGGAGAGCACTTAATGTCACCCTAGACCCATGGATGAACCGCGAAGAATTATATGACGTCTTTAGATGCCTAAATACAACATCTGTTGAATTTTCCCACTACTCAGACCCACATAGATCATTTTCCAGAATTGACTTGGTCCTATCGGACATTAAAACATTAGAAAAAATTAAAGAAATAACTATACACCCCAGAATTTGGTCAGACCACTCCCCTATTACATTCGACATAACCAATACCCTCTACCCGAATAACATTTGGAGAGCAAACTCTTACCTATTTGCCCATCCAACTTACAGCCAAAAAATTCAAGAAGAGTTAAACCATTACTTTCAAAATAATAATACGGAGGATGTCTCCATTACGACCCTATGGCAAGCACATAAGGCAGTCATTAGAGGAGTTATGATACAATTAAATGCCAGAAATAACAAATTCAAACAAAAAAAAATAGAAGACGTTTCAACTAAAATAAAAGCACTAGAAAATAATCAAGCATCTAAACCTTCATCCAACACCCATAAAGAAATACTAAAATTAAGACTTGAACTCAAATCGATCTTATCAAATGAATATGAGAGATTCATCCTAACCTCAAAATCCAACTTCCACAATCTAATGAACAAACCCTCTGGATTCTTAGCCAAAAGAACTAGAATCATCAGGTCAAAGACAAAAATACTAAAAATCAAAGACAGTGACAATAAAACCTATAAAAGCCCAAAGGAAATTTCAAAACAATTTGAAACGTTCTACCAAAATTTATACAACTTAAAAGACAACGGAGAAGAGTATAAACCATCCTCTGAATCAATTATGGAATTCCTGGATTGTGTTAAACTACCAAACCTGTCAAATGAGGATTTAAATTTTTTAAATGCACCTTATCAAAATAGCGATATACTAGCCACGATTAAATCTTTAGCGTCTAATAAAGCCCCAGGTCCAGATGGTATACCCAACGACTATTATAAAAAATTCGGCACAATATTGTCACCCCACTTAACCACCCTCATTAATTCAATATCTACAGGCTTAAAATTACCCGATGAAATGCTAGAGGCCACAATGACTGTAATATATAAAGGAAAAGGGGATAGAGACCTAGTAGGGAATTATAGACCCATCTCATTATTGAATTCCGATATTAAAATAATGGCAAAAACTCTGACTACCAGACTTCAAAAAGTATTACCCAAACTTATCCATAGAGATCAAGTCGGATTTATAGCCAATAGAGGGGCGGAAGACGCCACCAGAAGAACGCTCAACTTAATCCAGGACTCCGAAAATAATAAAACACCCGTTGTCTTTATAGCAATAGACGCGGAAAAAGCGTTTGACCGAGTTCAGTGGGACTACCTAATGGAAACTCTGAAGAGATTCGGCTTCAGCGGAAAAATCCTTGACCTTATAGGTGCCTTTTATTCCAAACCCTCAGCAAGAGTGTTAACAAATGGCTTTCTATCTAACAAAATAGAGCTCTCAAATGGAACAAGACAAGGATGCCCCTTGTCTCCAACTCTCTTCGATCTTTTTATTGAGCCTCTAGCAGAAAGAATTCGGGTGGATGGTGAGATAAGGGGCATACCTATTAATAAGAGACAATACAAGATATCGCTCTTTGCTGACGATATACTTTTAACATTGACAAACCCACTGAGCTCGGTCAGACGAACCATGGAGATATTCAGTCACTTCTCAAAGGCATCCCTATATAAAATCAACCTAAATAAAACTCAGGCAATACATATCAACGTGGACCAGGAACTCCTTAGAGCACTAGAATCTGAATTCAACATCCAGTGGTCATTAGATAAGTTATCTTACTTAGGAATCAAACTATCGAAGAATTTAAAAGATTGTATGGATCAAAACATGACAGAAATATACAAAGTCCTTGACAAAGACTTACAACACCTATCAAAAATAGAACTTTCTTGGATAGGTAGAATTAGTGCATACAAAATGCTAGAACTTCCAAAACTACTATATATATTCAGAACCATTCCACTGCCAATCAAAAAGAAAACTCTTCAAAAGCTACAAACTCAACTAAACTCATTTGTATGGAGCAAAACTAAAGCTAGAGTCACTCAAACTATACTCAACAAACACAGGCTCAATGGGGGCTTAGGACTACCGAATCTACTAGCCTACCACCAAGCTATCCTCATTAAGAACAGCCAGAAGTACTGGACTATAGAAAACAAACCAGCATGGGCAAGCCTAGAAGACTCATACTGTAAAAATACTGTGGTTGGAGACTTGGTGATCTCCCATTTATGTAACCCCAAAAAGCGACTTCCAAAGGAAGAAATCACCAAATACTCCATAACAACCTGGAAAAAATTTGAGACATCCTCTAGGAAAAACTTCAACTCGCAGCAAATAAAATGGATGAGGATTGAGACCTTATCTGCATTTTCACCTAGACTAAAATTTAAAATCTGGAAAGCATCAGGCATCAATAACATAGAGGATATCATGGATAAAGACAACCTTAAGCCCTTCCAGACCCTGGTAAACGAATTCAACCTACCAAAGACACAGAAAAAAACTTGGAAACTTCTAGAAAAAATACTCTCGAAACAATCCCCACCACTTTCCCTCCCAAGCAATATTGCTAACCTCCTAAAGGACATTAATAACCAGAGTACATGGAAAACCAAAAATATTTATAGAATATTTAATGACGATGAAGACTTTAAGCCTTTCAAACAATTGGACTCATGGAAGAAAGAACTAAAAATCACAGAAATCCCAATAGAAATAAAGCTTCAAAAAGTAATGGCCTCCATCTATAAATACATACCTTGTGTATCATTGATTGAGACGTTTTATAAACTGCTTACCCGATGGTATTTCACCCCCCATAGGTTAAACTTAATGAACCCAGAACTTACAAATGAATGTTGGAGACACTGTAAACAAACAGGAAATATAACACACATATTCTGGGCATGTCCCAAAATCAGAGAATTCTGGAGAGACCTACAAAAACTAATATCCTCAATCACTCATCTGAGCATTACTTTAAAACCGGAACTAACATTATTATTACTAAACATTGACACAATTACAAAACAATATAGACCCATAGTTATACATATTATTCTAATCGCAAACAAACTAATAGCTTCCAACTGGAAAAGCACCATCACTCCAAAAATCCAAGATGTTCTAGAAACCCTATCACTCCACAAAAATCTGGAATACCATTTCTCTATTAAAAACAACACCCAAGTAAAATTTCATCATAAATGGGATCCGTGGCAAGACTCCATCATCAACCATTTCATTTAATTTAACTTAGCCCTATTGACATTGAACTGACAGTAGCAGACTTTCAAATAAAACTAAATACTTATTTGAGCAACCAAGTAGGGGACCTTGAACCTTTTAGATATATGCGCTATAAAATAAGACTCAAGCAACAAAAAGCTATAAAAGACTCCTTATTAGTAGAATGTTATTAGTAACATGAGCCGTAAGATGTTCTTGTTAGAATGTTTGTGTTATTACCTTATTCATTGTGTTCTGTAAACGAAGATTATTGATGATTATATCAAGCATACTTATCAACAATATAGAGTTATTAGTTAAAGAATGTGTACTTTGTACATTATACTACTTTAATTACACTAAAATGAATACTTAATGCTGTAACCCATTGTAATATACTGATTATCAAGAAAACTCAATAAACATTACTTGAAGTGAAATGACTTTAGTTTTGTGCCATGTCTGTGATCTGCTTTTTTTTCTACAACATTAACAACTGAATGAACATCCTCCGAGCCAGGTGATTCCATAATTTTTGTCAGGGGTTGTAGTATACTAGAAGACTCCAATATATACCCCTAACAACTATATCCAATACACTACTACCACACTGTAAATGGATCCCTCAACTACAGTATACCAAAAGATAGAGTACAACTAATCCTAACTATATACAATTCCCTATAAATTCAAAGAAACCTAATTGGAACCTGTCATTATGGGTCAATGAAAGTGTAAAAGAGACCATTTCATTTAGCCCCTCTGATGCAGTAAATTTGAGCCTGCATATCCTTTTAGCTTCTTTTTTTATATTTTATTATCCCCATCATCCCTTCTTGGTGATTAACCACCTCAATGCCTTGAAATTATGATCTCCACCTTGCCTCATACAACTATGCTTACCTATTGGGGTGTCTTTTCCACCGCACATCCCTGATGTGCTCTAATATTCTCCTAAACTGCCTAATTGTTTTACCCACATAATTTATTACACATGAACATGTAATCGACTACACAACCCCTTGGGAATTGCAACTGGTGAATTCTCTATTACTGAATACCTGTTCAGTGTTTACACAGCTAAAACTATTGTTCTTTGAGATGTATTTATGGGCTCTCCATGCTCCACAAATATATTATTATTTGAAATATCTTCAAAATGAGAGCCAATAAATCATTTTCACGGTCATATTTGTGTTCAGCACACCAACATACAACAGATTAGGATCTTTTAAAGTCATTAACAATTTCAGTGTTGACCAGTATTATTTATATAAACCTTATGCCTGGTCCGCCAGCATATATTATAAGTGATCATGAATAACATCATAGGGTATGTTCTCATGATCTGGAGGCACTGTCTGTTGAACACAGTGCCTCCGTACGTGAGGGAAGCCGCGGGTGAACGCAGTGAGATCGCATCCACCCTGTGCCCATGATCTGCGCTCAGGGCTTCTTCCTGCATTCACCTGCTGGAGATTACTTCCGACTCTGCAGCAATAAATGAACATGCTGCAGAGATGCGGACGTTCGGCAACTCGCACCGCAGCTGAAATAACGCTGAAGAAGGGAGAAACATACGTACTGTACAACGCAGCATTTTGGATGCAGTGGTAATACGTTATGTCCAAACGCTGCTATTCCGGATCGTGTGTATGCAGTCATACTCTTAGGCTACGTTCACACACAGCGTAATTCTGCGTTTACGCAAAGCTATTTTATGGATGCTCAAACGAAGTGGAATGCAGTAAAAAGCATTGACGTTAGCTGTCAATGCATTTCACTATTTTCCATTCACACGCTGCGCTTTTTACGCATCCGCTTTTGGGCTCAAAAGTGGATGCCTAAAAAGAATGTTCATTGTTTTTGCACTTTTACTCACCTTGCTGCGTTCCCCCGGTGATCGCTCCTCATTGTCGGAGGACCCGAGACTGTACCATGTGATCGAGCGACATCACCGGTCACATGGTGCTGCAGGGTCCTAGAGGCTGCACTCGCTGCGGCTTCTGGGGATGACAGGAGATCACTGGCAGTCACCGGGGAAGGGTGGCGAAGTAAGTAAAGCACAGGAAGAAAAGCACAGCGGTGTTCACACACAGAACGCTGTGTTCTGTGACGATTCGTTCTTCGATGGCAGTTTTTGCACCAAAAATGGATCCTCACAAAACGCAGCAATTACACAGTGTGTGAACGTAGCCTTATATGCTAAAACTGCATTCAGATAACTGTGAATTAACTATCAGGGTGAATACAAGACCCTGGAATCAGTGACATGCAGGGCATGTAGCTCTACCAGACTCTGGGGGTAGTGATCAGACTGGGAACGAAATATCTATTTCACAATCTATACAGCTACTAGAGTCTGCTATGTGGCGCTATGTTTTATATATTTGGGACCTTAGTGGCAAGAATCTGTCCGTTTTATACTATAGTGCGTTAAACTTTCCACCTATGGTCTACGCAAAAGTAGCGCTATTCATTTTTGGGATAGTTCATACCAATACCTCAGTGTACGCTGGCAGATTGTGTGCATTCTTTTCCTGATAGACCACTGACTACACAGTGGGGGAAACAAATAGGGCCCTTTTACACGCTGCAAATTTCCAGCGATCATGACTACGACCCACTATGGCCGGGGATCGCTGGTGCGTCGCTACGTGGTCGCTGGTGAGCAGAAAAACAGGCAGATCTGCTCAACGACACAGCAACGATACGGACCCGCATAACGACCTGGATGGTCGTTGGAGACGTGTCACACAGCAGCTAATTTGACGACTCACACCTGTTAGGGGCGTGGTGTTTGACGCTGAAGCCACCTAAGTGTGGTTTTCCACGCACCCTCAGCTCCGATTGGTGCTCGCTAGTGTGTTCTGATTGGTCGATTGCAGAGGTCATAGAAGAAAAATGGAAACGCTAGAAAGATCATAATTTGATACCCCAAATGATGTCTACCATATAGAGTATCGCAGCCAGGAGACCTCTCTACAATGATTCGCAAACCAGCACGCTCAGGAACAAAGTAGCTATGGAACAAAGGATGGAAGAGCTACTAAGTTGCCTCCTTTTCAGTCAAAGCCACACAATCGGAACGCAGCAGTGGGCAACAATCGGAGCTGAGGGGGCGGGAAAGGCAACGCAAAAGCAAGCCTACGTGGCCGGGTTCAAAGTCGCTAACAACGTCATTGTTATGGTGTCAAACACAGCAATGCACGCTGCCCTGCTGGAGCGCAACGACCAAAAAATGGTCCTGAACAATTTGTAACGATCAACGATCTCACAGCTGGGGCCTGATCGCTGATGCGTGTCACACGCAGCGAGGTCGCTGGCTACGTCGCTGTTATGGCACAAATCCTGTGACGTTTCATCGAGGTCGTTAGCGATGTTGCTGTGTGTGAAGTACCCCATAGGGAAGATTTCATATCTATTACATCTTATTATAGGATATTTAATATCCCATTAGTAATTTGGATATTTTACTTTTGGGCTTTATAGTTAGCAGTCTCTCTGTAGGTATGAAGATCACATGCTGAATTCATGTTAATATATTGGTGTGATGACTCCTCTATTTTAATGATTTATCATTATTATTTTTCCTTTCAAAATATTAGTGCCCAGTGGGGATCTATATCTGTACCAGACTAAGCCAATTATGCAGGATTATCTGCTTTGTTGCTGGTTGATAACACAATTCGGTGGATCTGATCCCATTATGGTACATTTTGTTGTGTATTATATATTGGTTGGAGCCATTTGTTGGACAGACCTACATGTTCTTTAGTGAAGGTTTACATATTATGAAATAAACATTGTTTCTTATCATTAGTGATCATCACCATACTGTGGATTCTGATAGGTGATTCTTATTGCAATAGACCCTATATACCAGGACAGAGGAGGTCTGCTGTATATCTGTATAGTTATCCATCCTCACAGTATGATCCCCCTGCTGTATATAAATATATCCTCACAGTATGATCCCCTGCTGTATATCTGTACGTGTGTGGATATATATATATATATATAATAGTATAGTATAGTATATAGCCTCACAATATAATCCCTCTGCTGCATATAGCCTCACAGTATAATCTCCCCCCCTGTATATATAGCCCCACAGTATGATCCCCCTGCTGTATATCTGTATTTATACATAGCCTCACAATATAATCCCCTGCTGTATATATATCCTCACAGTATAATCTCCCTGCTGTTTATCTGTGTATATAGCCTCACAGTATGATTCCCCTGCTGTATATCTCTATATATATCCTCACAGTATAATCCCCCTGATGTATATCTGTATATATATCCTCACAGTATAATCCCCTGTATATCTGTATATATATCCCACAGTATAATCCCCTGTATATCTGTATATATATCCTCACAGTATAATCCCTCTGCTGTATATATATCCTCACAGTATAATCCCCTGGATATCTGTATATATATCCTCACAGTATAATCCCCCTGCTATATCTCTGTATATATATCCTCACAGTATAATCCGCTGTATATATATCCCACAGAATAATCCCCCTGCTATATCTCTGTATATATATCCTCACAGTATAATCCCCTTTCTGTATATCTGTATATATGTCCTCACAGTATAATCCCCCTGCTATATCTCTGTATATATATCCTCACAGTATAATCCCCCTGCTATATCTCTGCATATATATCCTCACAGTATAATCCCCTGGATATCTGTATATATATCCTCACAGTATAATCCCCTTTCTGTATATCTGTATATATATTCTCACAGTATAATCCGCCTGCTATATCTCTGTATATATATACTCACAGTATAATCCCCTTTCTGTATATCTGTATATATGTCCTCACAGTATAATCCCCCTGCTATATCTCTGTATATATATCCTCACAGTATAATTCCCTGGATATCTGTATATATATCCTCACAGTATAATCCCCTTTCTGCAGGGCCGGGACGACAGCTAGGTGAAACTAGGCGATTGCCTCGGGCGCCATCTTGTGCAGGGCGCATTCCCGCCTGAGCAAAGTCCGGTCCGGGCCCCCCCCCATTAATCACCGCCGCCGGGCCCTGGAGTTGCGGGGAGAAGCTGCGTCAGGGAGCGGTGGGCGCCCCATGTTCTTTGTGGCTGGCGCCCACTAACTGTACAGCCGGTCAATAGAGGTTGAGACTTCTACACAATGGCCGCGGTCTCCAATTAGCCGCGGCCATTTTGTTGGAAGTCTCAACTTCCACCGACTGACTGTACTGTTAGTGGGCGCCGGCCACAAAGAACATGGCGGCGCCCACCGCTAGCTGCCGCAGGCAGGCAGCTACTCCCCGCAGGCAGCTCCAGTCCTGCAGATGTGCCCTCCGGGCTCCGGCACCCCTGCTCCGCATCCACAGCTCCCCCCAATGGTAAGTTATGCTGGGGTCCGGGGTAGGGATGGGGCAATGTACAGGATAGGGGGCCATATATAGGGAAGGAGGCTGTGGGGATAGAGACAGGGAGGCTGTGGGGAGACAGGGAGGCTGTCAGGATGGAGGGATGCAGTAAGGATGGAGGGAGGCTGTTGGTATGGAGGAAGGATGGAGAGAGGCTGTCAGGATGGAATAGGCTATTGGGATAGAGGGAGGCTGTCAGGATGGAGGACCGCTGTTGGGATGGAGGAAGTATGGAGGGAGGCTGTTAGGATGGAGGGGCGTTGATGGGAAGGAGGGAGGCTATTGCGATGGAGGAAGGATATAGGGAGGCTGTCAGGATGGAGGAAGGATGAAGTGAGGCTGTTGGGATGGAGGAAGGATAGAAGGAGGCTGTCAGGATGGAGGAAGGATGAAGTGAGGCTGTCGGGATGGAGGAAGGATGAAGTGAGGCTGTTGGGATGGAAGAAGGATGGAAGGAGGCTGTCAGGATGGAGGAAGGATGAAGTGAGGCTGTCGGGATGCAGGAAGGATGAAGTGAGGCTGTCGGGATGGAGGAAGTGAGGCTGTCAGGATGGAGGAAGGATGAAGTGAGGCTGTTGCGATGGAGGAAGGAAGGAAGGAGGCTGTCAGGATGGAGGAAGGATGGAGGGAGACTATCAGGATGGAGGGAGGCTGTCGGAATGGAGGGAAGCTGTTGGGATGTTGTCTATATGGCCAGCAGTAGTCTCTATTGTGTATTCTCTATTGTGTATGGCCAGCAGCAGTCTCCATTGTGTATACGGTCCGCAGCCATCTCTATTGTGTATACAGGTAGCAGCTGTCTCTATTCTGTATTTTCTATTGTATATACAGCTATTGTGTTTAACGTTATAGAAAAGAAGTTGCAACACACAATCAGCGGTGTTTATTCACTCTTCGTGGGGTGGCTCTTCAACAGGTATATAGTCAACAGGCATATGGTGGACTATATGCCTGTTGAAGCGCCACTTGCGGTGTGAAACGGCCATCGCCTCTGAGAACCCCCCGTCCTCCCACCCGCACCATGTAAGACCACACGAAGAGGGAATAAACACCGTTGTTCCTACGATGTTGCAACTTCACGTATGTTGACATTTTAATTCCTAGACATATTTCGGGGGGGAGCGCCGTTTGCCTTACCTGCCTAGGGCACCAAAATGCCTTGTCCCGACACTGCCTTTTTGTATATATATATTCTCACAGTATAATTCCGCTGCTATATCTCTGTATATATATCCTCACAGTATAATCCCCCAGCTATATCTGTATATATATATCCTCACAGTATAATCCCCTTTCTGTATATCTGTATATATATCCTCACAGTATAATCCCCTTTCTGTATATCTGTATATATATCCTCACAGTATAATCCCCTTTCTGTATATCTGTATATATATCCTCACAGTATAATCCCCTTTCTGTATATCTGTATATATATCCTCACAGTATAATCCCCTGATGTATATCTGTATATATATCCTCACATTATAATCCCCCCCGCTATATCTGTATATATATCCTCACAGTATAATCCCCCTGATGTATATCTGTATATATATCCTCACAGTATAATCCCCCTGCTATATCTCTGTATATATATCCTCACAGTATGATCCCTATGACCTGTGGGCTCCTGTCCTCATCCTCAGGGCTGCTGTCCCTATTTGCCTTCTCCATAGGGGACATGCTGGTCCTCCCTCCCTCCAGCGCTGGGCGCCTCTGCACATGTCTCCCCCTCCCAGCTGAGTACGGTGGTGCACGACTTCCCCGGGTTATTAGCTCCCACTCCCGCCCACCAGCATCTCCATTCCCCCAGTGGACGCTCACACTCACTTACTCACTGAGGTTCCGCCATTTTCTATCCTCGTCACTAGGTGTCGCTGCGCATGCGTCATGCCGCCGTGTGACCGTGGTGCGGGCATTAACCCCGTCAGTGTACTGTGATCAAGCGCCGTGTCCTCACTCTTCCCGCTATTATCACATCACAGGACCGGCTACCCAGTGAGAGTCAGCACAATAATCACACCTCACAGTCCTCGCCCTGTCACGATATCTCTGTCATGAGTCCCCTCATAATTCACTGTACTATCCGTCTGGCAGGTACCGTGCCACCTAATCAGCTGCCACAGAGCCGCGATGCCAGGTTCTGTACAGGGGTATAACTACAATATGTGCAGGGGTTGGAACCCCATCTGGACCTGGAGCCCAGGGGGCCCCAAAAGTCCCTTTGGCCAATAGAAAAACACTATGGCTATTAAATATTTGCATGAAGTGGTGGCCCGTTGTAACTTTTGTACTGGGGCCCATGAGGTTCCAGTTATGTCCCTGCAGGAGTCTATGGTACCGCTGACAACTTGTCTCAGGCTGCTTTCACATCGTGTATTTCTTGGATCCGTGGTTGTCCGTTGTAAAATGTACAGCCACTGATCCGATTTGGCCCCATTTATCCCTTCGGGCCATGAATCGGATCGGATTTAGCCCAATTGCCATCCGATTTTGTCGGATCCGATTTGTGTCCGATTTTTTGCTGTACCCAAAATCAGAGACTGCTCCGATTTTGGGCACAGCGGACCAAATCGGACCGAATTGGATCCGACCCGATCTGCGGCTGTTAACATGGGGGCCTATGTAGCACGGGTCGAGGACCCAATTTTAGTGTACTGAGAATGCTCACTACACTAAAATTGCTCCTTACCATCTAATCTCACTTCCTCAATGTATATACATACATTGCGGAAGTGAAATTTGGTAAAAGAAAGGGCTAAAAATAAAAAAAACATGTATGCTCACCTTCCAGTGAGTCTCCCGACGCCTCCAGCAAGCTCCAGATGCTTACAGGACCTGCGGTTACGTCACAACCCGATCAGCTGATCGAGTCAAATGACTGGTTACCGCGGTAACTGCGGTCATGTGACCCCATCGATGACGCTGCTGGGTTGTGACGTTACTGCATGTCCTCTAAGCATCCGGAGCTTGCTGGAGGCGTCGGGAGACTCCCTGGAAGGTGAGCATACAGATTTTTTATTTTTAACCCTTTTATCAAATCTCACTTCCGCAATGTATGTATATACATTGCGGAAGTGAAAGTGCCCAGCTGCCTCCTGTCATCTCTTTCTGTGTCCAGATCCGTGATAACACAGAAATAGGTCACCTCCTGTGGTGTCCGTTCCTGTCCGTGGGGTCCTGCAAAAAGTAGGATGCCACAGACAGGAAAAAATACGCGATTGTGACACCAGCCTTAGTTTTTGTTTTTTCCTGGACAGTTTATCAAAAAATCACAGACAATATTTTTTACGGAAACATTGGAAAACCATAATAAATAACGATAGTTATAAGTGACCCATGTCTAAAGCCCATAATTCTGATATCAGCTGCATTCATTGTACAGTGATGATAATTACAGTCATAATAATCTGTAACCTTCACTTATAAAAACACTAGCTGTGAGCCCGATGCAAATGCATCGGGATTCTAGAACGTGCATAAATTTGCTTATAATAGTTATAGCTGGTCTGAGTACTTTTTTGGGGTGTGTGAGGACTTTTTGGGGGGGTGTTGAATACTTTTTGGGGGGTGTTGAATACTTTTTGGGGGTTGTTGAATACTTTTTGGGGGGTGTTCAATACTTTTTGGGGGGTGCTCAATACTTTTTGGGGGGTGTTGAATACTGTTTGGGGGGGTATTAGATTAATTTTTTTAATTTAATTAGTTAATGTAATTAATATATTAATTTTATATATTATTTTTTTTGTTGTTTTTTATTATTATGTTTTATTTTATTGTGTATTATTTATATTATTTTTTTTTTTTTTTTTTAGTATTTTTATTATTATTAAAGTTAAAAAACCGCACTTGCTGCACCTGCCGCAAGTCCCCCTATACTTTCTATGGGGATTACCGCAACCGCGCCGCAACCGTTACACTTGCGGCGCGGTTGCGGTAATCCCCATAGAAAGTATAGGGGTACTTGCGGCAAGTGCGGCGGCTGACGTAGCGACTCGCAATGGCCTCGCGGCCATTGCTCGCGCTACCTCAGCGGTAAATCGCTAAGTTTGTGGCCGAGCCTCTGGTTCTATTTTCGGCCAGCGACTCGCTGAGTAAAACAGCTGAGTGTGAGTGCTGAAGATCCGATACATTCATGAGCCTAATGAGCGGCTGAACCTGTGAGGATGAGTGCTTTGCTGGGCTAAACCTGAATGGTGCACAGGGGGTTAATCACATGTCAGGTCTGTGTGTGAGTGAAGATGTGCTGATTGACTCACTGGGTTGCAGCTGGGAGTGAGTAGGCTGGATAGGAACCTGCCAGGTGTCTGAGTGAGGAGAGGACGATTCAGAAGTTCAGAGCACTGCCATGTGAAGAGGTGCTGGAAGTGATCCGTCCTCAGTGGGTAAGTGATGGGAGCCTACCAGCTGATGTGTGCATGGCAGCCAGTGTCCAAGGGCCAGGCGGTCACAGCTGACTTTGGGACATTGAGGGGGGGGGTCGGTGCGGCCATTGAGGGGGGGGGGGGTCTGTGCGGCCATTGAGGGGGGGGGTCTGTGCGGCCATTGAGGGGGGGTCTGTGTGGCCATTGAGGGGGGGGGTCTGTGCGGCCATTGAGGGGGGGGGTCTGTGCGGCCATTGAGGGGGGGGGGTCTGTGCGGCCATTGGGGGGGGGGTCTGTGCGGCCATGAGGGGGGGGTGTGGCTTGGGGGGGCTGGGGCCATTGAGGGGGGGGGGTCTGTGCGGCCATTGAGGGGGGGGGTCTGTGCGGCCATTGAGGGGGGGTCTGGCGGCCATTGAGGGGGGGGGGGGTCTGTGCGGCCATTGAGGGGGGGGGGTCTGTGCGGCCATTGAGGGGGGGGGGTCTGTGCGGCCATTGAGGGGGGGGTGTCTGTGCGAGTAGTAGTAGTAGTAGTAGTAGTAGTAGTAGTAGTAGTAGTAGTAGTCCCAGTCCCAGTCCCCGTACACAGTATAGGGAGACGTACTGTGATAGCGACTCGCATGGATCCCCATTCAAAGTCTAAGGGGACTTGCGGCGGCTGACGTAACGACTCGCAATGGCCTCGCGGCCATTGCTCGCGCTGCCTCAGCGGTAAATCGCTAACTGTGTAGCCGGGCCTCTGGTTCTATTTTCGCCCAGCGACTCGCAATGGCCGCTTCGCGGCCATTGCTCGCGCGTGGTGACATCACAATAGTGACATAGCCACGGCGATTTCGGGGGCCGACACGATTTTGCCTACGGCAATTATAGAGTAGATCATGGCGCCTTATATATTTTTCAGGAACAGGTACAAAATGTGCTATATTTTTACGGATTGTCCTGGAATTTCTGGATGGTTGGCAACTCTGCTCCATGGTCCAATACTGAGCAATGATTACAGGAATATCCATTGTAAAGCAGAAATCCCCACTTCTGGGGGGCAGAAAGAGGGACAAGTCATGTGGTGAGCTTAGCGCCATGGCATATTGTATCCACACCGATTTGTCATTTCTTTCTACCCTGGTGGCAGTTAGAGACATTCAGCAGACGCCAGACACTGCAGAACATAGGCCCAAATCTAGGACTGTCCCACTGTATCCAGGACGGTTGGGACCATGGGTGTACCCAGGATCAAAACTAGGGGGGGGGGCAAGCCATGGTCATTCGGAACATCATATACGGCCCGGTGCATTGTGGGGGCTGATCAAGTGTTCGGCCGGGGCTCCAGCGCATGCGCAGTGCGCATATTGAAGCTGGAATGAACACATGATCAACCCCCACAATGCACCGGGTCGGATATAACGTTTCGGTCAGTGCGTCAGAGTACCACAGGAGACGGGAATTTCAAGAAGAGCTGACAAATTCCCTTTAAAATATCTAAAGGGTTGAGAATGCGCACATAGGGTTCTTATCCTTTATAGACAGGTAAATTGCAAAAAAAAATCAGATTTGCTCTGCTGCTCCGGTTGTGTAGCACACAACCAGCATAATCGCTCAAACAATGCAGCTGCTGCAGGGACTGTACTTCCACGATGTGCGGTGCTGTGATCAGGTTTTTTGGCCGAAGTACCTTATAGTCCGCACTGCTGCCAGGGAGGTAAATACACCAACTACACTGGACGTTTGAGTATTGGTGATAAAGGTTTATTTCCAACGCGTTTCGGAGACACTTACCGAGCTCCTTCCTCAAGGAACATCCTGTTCCCTGAGGAAGGAGCTCGGTACGTGGCTCCGAAACGCGTTGGAAATAAACCTTTATCACCAATACTCAGACGTCCAGTGTCGTTGGTGTATTTACCTCTCTGGCAGCAGCGCAGACAATAAGGTACTTCGTCCAAAAAAACAAATTCCCTTTAAAGGGAACCTGTCACTCCTTTTGGCCGTTCTAACCCCTACCCACCGTTTTATACATGATGTATTTGGGATTACTGTGACCACTCTATATGCTCAGCAGTTTCACTGTGTACCTCAAAAATGAACTTTTAATATCTCCTGAGCGGTATGGAAATTAGCTGAAAATGGTCCTTCATGAAATGATCTGCTCAATCTGGTCCTTGTCGCCCCACTGGTTGAAATGCCCGCCTCGCTCCTGTGAAAAGGCCACCGCTCCTGTGTATGTCACATTGCTCTCATGCCTGCGCAGTGGCACAGGTCTGCGTGCTCAATGCAAGCGCACCTGTGACTGAGTTTCGCAAGCACAAAACTACAGCACAAACACCACAAAACTACATCACCAGACCCACCAGAGTTACAGAAATACATCCATATAGCCTCCATTAGTGCAGAAAGACTATGTCAAAACTCTCAGTACAGAAATACATCACCAGAACCCTCATCAGTGCAGAAACACAGCATTAATACCCTCCTCAGTACAGAAATACATCCATATAACCCCTATCAATACAGAAGCACTATGTCAAAACCCACATCAATACATGACCAGATCCACCAGAGGTACAGAAATACATAAGTAGAACCCTCATCATTAACACAATTCATCATCACTCATCACAACCACCATCAGTACCTGGTAAAACAATTGTAATGTCAGGTCCCACATTTGTACTGCATGAACCTACAACTCCTACTACATCCTTACCAATGGTAAGGGTACTGGGAGTTGTTGTTACCAGCCATCAATAGAAGCATACAGGAACCACAGTACTCATGAGAATTAGTCATTATTATTTATATCCAGGTACCTTATAGATGACATTGTCACCGATCGGGGTCATCTATTTTTTTCCTTCATCTTATCCAGTCACCTTGATGACTTTTCACATCCGCAGTTCATCTCTGCAGACGTCCATCTTCTCCTGTCTGCAGCATATCCCGGCACGATACTCTTAAAAATAGCAGAATTGTCAAAATTCTCCTAAGTAAAAAATATCTGCCCTTCACTGTGCCCCAGAATAAATAATTGCTCCTCCTCACTGTTCCCTGCACATAATATGATTTACACACGGTCCCTCTCATGGCACATGCCCTCCACACTGCCCTCTCCCTCCATACTGGGCGCCCTGGTCACACTGTCCTCTAACACTTTGTCCCCCTATATTGCCCACTGTTTATACTGTTCTATCGCATCAAACTCCCCATCCTCAACATACTGTCCCTGCATGCTGCCCCCTCTCCATACAACCCCCACACTACTCACACTCTATTCTGTGTCGCAGCCATCCCCCTCACTCCACATACTGTGTCTACACCGATCCCCCCTCACTCCACATACTGTGCCGCAGCCATCCCCCTCACACCTCATACTGTGTCCACACTGATCCCCTCATTCAACATGAATTCACACCTCATACTCCCGCCACTCTGCTCCTCATACACCCCTATCCTCTCCCCCCAGTTTGCTCCTTATACTCCTCACACTCTGCTCCTCATACACCCCCTATTCTCTTGCCTCAGTTTGCTCCTCATACTCCCCCCACTCTGCTCCTCATACACCCCCTATCCTCTTCCCCCAGTTTGCTCCTCATACTCCTCCCACTCTGCTCCTCATACACCCCCTATCCTCTCCCCCAGTTTGCTCCTCATACTCCTCCCACTCTGCTCCTCATACAACCCCAATCCTCTCCCCCCAGTTTGCTCCTCATACTCCCCCCCACTCTGCTCCTCATACACCCCCCAACCATGTCACCCCTTCCCCTAATTACATTAATGCCCCCTGTCTTCCTCAGCTCCAGTGTGGAATGCTGCTCTCCATCCTTTTGTCGCCACTGCGGGTGACGTCATCAGTGTAATCAGATGACCTGATGACGTGGCCCTGATCCGGAAATACCGTGAATCAGGGCTTCCATTGTACATACAGAGCATCTAATAGACACTTCGTGTACAATGGACTGCAGGAGTCAGAGGCTTCAGAATCTCTGCCCCGCTGTCAGCTGATAGCGGAGGCAGAGAAAAGCCGGCTCACACTGCGGGAAGGGGGGGAGACGGAAGATGTGGCCGGCGGGGAGAGACGTCGGGCGCTGCAGCAGGAGGCCAGGTGGTGCCTCCCCTGCTGCGCCCGGGGAAAATGCACCGCCATAGATATTCCACTGGCCAAAAGGGGTGGCAGGTTCCCTTCTGGGGGGGGAGGCAGCTGCCCCCCCTGCCCCATGCTGGGTATGCCCTTGATTGGGACTAGGGATGAGTGGATTGATTCACAGGACTCCAGAGTCCAGGTCAGTGGCAACTGGACAGGAGGCCGTAAATCTCTCACCCCGACTCAGTCTTTTGATTATTCAGGACTACAGCGACATGATCTGTGCATCCTGTTTATCCCTTGTTGGGACCTATGTAATTACTTTTTGTTCATTCATTCATAGCCATAGCAGCCAGAAATAGCTCATTTTAACATAAGCTTAAAGCGATCCTAAACCCAGAAACTGACCCCCCCCCCTTATCTTTAGACCTGTCCCTGCACCCCCTCTTACCATTTCTAGCCATCCCTTTTGCATAAAAAATCGCTTTTGTAAAGTAAGAGAAAAGTATATAATAGTTTGACCTGTGTGAGTTCTCCGTTTCTGTTTAAAGCCGCAGATAGGCGTGCCTGTCTGCTGCTGCCTGATAATTATTCACGCCCTTCTCTGCTTGCTGCCTTTGTGAGTGTGTGGCCGCGTCATGAAAGGGGGCGGGGCTAAATCACATTTGGCATAAATGGTGTGTCCAAACCACACAATAAAAATCTTCTTTGGTTATTAAATTTTTGCTGCATTTTCATACCTTTTCCCCCTTTTTTAATGCTTTTTTGGTGCTTTCATTCTGTAGTTAAAAAATGTAACTGCAGTTTTTTACATACTTTTCTTTTTAAACTACATTCACACACAGTGTTTTTGCTGCGTTTTGTGAGGATCTGTTTTTGTGCAGAAACTGCAGCCTTGTGTGTGAGAACGTGTGGCGTTATCTGCTGCACTAATTACTCCCTTCCCACTATCCCAGTGACCTCTGGAGATGTCCTCATTCCCAGAGGCTGCTAATCTGTCCGGGGCCTCTAGGACGGTGACCTCCAGTTATATTCTCATCCCAGAAGGCTGCAGGACCAGTGAGTTATCTGTACAGTGCTTCTAGGATCTGGCACTGCTCCTTGTGACTGAGTGATGTCACTGTCAGCTGACATTGATGTCACTTAATCACATGCGCAGATTCTAGAGGCACCAAAAGGTTACTCACAGGTCCTACAACCTCCGGGAATGAGGATATCATAGTAGTTCACCGTGTGAAGGTGAGTAATTAGCGCAGCAGATGACAGCAAAAGAATTGACATGCTCATTCTTTGTGCAGATCCGCTATTCAGCCCAAATACAGATCCGCATAAAACGTATCATCTGAATACAAAATTGTGAAATACATTGACCTGGCTGGGATGGCCAACGTCACTGCATTTCCCTGAAAATAGAGGATCTGCAAAAAACACGGCACTAATGGTGCACTAGCACACTGTGTAAATGTAACCTTAAGGCCACTTCACACGCTAGGATATCGTTAACGATATCATTGAAACGTCACAGATTTGTGAACGTTCTAATGATATCGTTTGTGCGTCGTGAACAAACGGTGTAGGAAGGAAAAATCGTTGGAAAGTTCATCTAAAATTTGTGATCCGGACCCCAAATCATATCGTTCGTCATCCAATTAACGTGCTGGGAAGCCGCAACATCGTTCAATGTGATACCTTTTTGAAAAATGTCGTTCATATTTCTCTTATTTCTGCCGCTTTGTGAAATTGTTCAAACATTCTTCTCCAAACGGCTGGCGCGTTGCCAAATTTAAGATCGTTAACGAGATCCTTGCATGTGACAACGCACTAACGATGTCGTAAGGATCGCGGTCACGTGACATAGCTAACAATCTCGTTCACCTATATCGTAGCGTGTGAAGTGGCCTTTAGGCTCCACATAGCAACCTGTAGAGCAAGGGTCCCCAACCTTTGGCTCAGGAGCCACTTGTGGCTCACGACTGTCTTCCAGATTGATGCATAAACACCAGGTCAAGCAAACACCTATGAAGAGCAGATCTCCAGATAATTACTTTTGAGAGAAGCCCGCATAGAAGAGCAGATCTGAATACGGTTAAGGTAGGAACCACAGGATCTTGGTATAGTGTGTCTGTGTGTTTTCTGGGGAAAAGCTTTGGCAGTCATTATACTAGTAATGGGGGCTCTGGGTGTCACTTTTGTGAGGGGGCAGGAGCTGGATACGGCTCACAACACTCTCTTATGGCCACTTTACACGCAGCTACAGGTAACAGCTTTTCCACAGGTAACTTACTGGTTGCAGTGAAATCATGGAGACATAGTTCCATTTGTATACAGCAACAAGATAGAACCATGTCTCCATGATTTCACTGCAGCCAGTAAGTTACCTGTGGAAAACCTGTTACCTGTAGCTGCGTGTAAAGGGGCCATTAGAGATGAATGTGACTTTCAGGAGCGTACATAGAAATCATGGGACCCTATAGCAGAATGTCTAATTGGGCCGCCCTCCGCTCTAAGAAAAAAGTAATAATAATAAATTTGTCTTGGCCACTAAGAACATCTATTATATAATCACGAATGGGATTTTTGCCCCTTTTGAGACCGCTCACGCTGCGAGTCAATGTCGTCATGTGGATACGAACGAAGCATTGGCCGCGCAGCGGCCATTGCGAGCAGCACTAAGGCGACTCGCTATGCCCGCGCAGCGGGCATGGCGAGTCGCCTTAGCAGCGCGAAGCATTGGCCGCGAAGCGGCCATTGCGAGTCAGAGACTCGCTCTGCTAGAATCCCGATGCATTGTGCATCGGGCACCCATCTAGTATCTAATAACTTTGCATCCCTTAAAAAGAAAATTTTATCCTATTGCAGCCCCTAGATTTCCCTTTTATTGCATCCATAAAGTATTATGTCAACAAAAGTGCCCCCATACACTGTATGATGTCCCCACATGAATTTCTTCACAGTACACTCCACACACAGTATGAAGACCCTACTATACCCCCTCAACTACCCAAGCTATAAATTGTGACGCCCACACAGCCCCTCCTGCAGTACAATGGGTCTACATACAGTATATTGGCTGCTACTATCCCTCCACATAGTATAAAGGCCCCCACACAGCCTTCTGCACAGTATAAAGGCCCTCACACAAACCCTCAGCACAGTATGATGGACCTCACACAAACCTTCACATTGTATAATTGCTTGCATACAGTGTAATAACCCTCCATAAAATATAAAAGCTTCATCATAGCTATCCAAATATTATAATACCCTCCACAAAGCCCTTCAAATATTATAATAGCCCCATATAGTAGTCCTAGTAGTAGTAGTCCTATCCTCCATATAGCATAATGTAGCCTCCATAGTCCTGTCCTCCATATAGCATAATGTAGTTCTTATAGTCCTGTCTTATATATAGCATAAATGCAGCCTTTATAGCCGTGTCTTCCATATAGCATAATGTAGCCTCTATAGTCCTGCCCTCTATATAGCATAATGTAGCTTTTATAGCCCTGTCCTCTAGCATAATGTAGACACTATATTCCTTTCCTCCATATAGCATAATGTAGCCTCTGTAGTCCTGTCCTCCATATAGCATAATGTTGCTTCTACAGTATAGTCCTTTCTTCCATATAGCATAATGTAGCCTCTGTAGTCCTGTCATCTATATAGCATAATATAGCCTCTATAGTCTTGTCCTCCATATAGCATGATGTAGCCTCTATAATTCTGTCCTCTATGTAGCATAATAGCTCTTCTATAGTACTGTCCTCCATAATATAGCATAATGTACCCTCAATAGTCTTGTCAGCTATTTAGGATATTGCCCCCCATGGCCTTCTGGCCATCGTGTGCTCACTGATTAAATAAATACTCACCTCTCCTTGGTTCCCTACTGCGCTGATCTGCCCCACTTCATCCTGTACTCTGCATATCTCTATAGGCTGCAGACTGAAGCTCATCCTTGGTTCCTACTGCAGTGCTTACTGGTTGGTGCTAGCCGCATCCTCTTCCTTCTGCAGCCCAGCGCCTGTGGAAATGTGTTGACTGCCAGGACTGAGGAGCACTCTCCTCCTCTCCTGTGTATCAGTCCTGATGCCGAAAGAGAGGCATGGTCTCCAGGTCCTGCACGCTGCATACTGTGCAGACCTGAGACTCCCACAGTACAGTACAGGACCTTTGGTGAGTCACATGACTGTGATGTCACCAAAGGTCCTGAAATTGAGTAAACTACATTGATAGTACAGAACTTGTGTAAATAGTACAAGTTCTGTACTATCACTGTCGTTTGTGACTGGCACACTGGGGTCCCTCAGAGGGTGGGTGCCTTGGGCGATGCCCAGTCTGCCTGCCCCAAATGCCGACCCTGCAGACCAGGGGAGCGGTTTGGTGCCACGCGGCATCAGGCCGCCTTGACTCAGGGGCCCCATAGCAACCACGTGGTCTGCTCAAGGTCAGAAAGGTTGAGGACCTCTACTCTAGAGGGAAAAAAAGCACCAAAACTGAAGAGTTCAGCTGCATCTTTAGACACACAGTGGATAAAGTTTTCATGAAATCACATCCACTTTGCTTGGACAGTTAAACACAGCAAAAATTCTGTAAAAAAAAAAAGAGCATTATAATAATATTTGTACATTTATATAGTGCTATTAATTCCATAACACTTTAGATACATTTGCAACACTGTCTCCATTGGGGCTCACAATCTAAATATCCTATCAGTGTGTCTTTTAAGTGTGGGAGGAAACCAGAGGAAACCCACACAAACACGAGGAGAACATACAAACTCCTTGCACATGTTGTCCTTGGTGGGAATTGAACCCAGGACCCCTGTGCTGACCACTGAGCCAATGTGCATTTATACTACATGTGAACACGGCCTAAATGTCCAAGCAAAGTGGATGTGATTTCACGAAAACTCCTCTCTGAAGGCGTCTAAAGATGCTTTTGTATCAAAGCTTTCCAGTACTATTAAAAAAGCATTAAAGACGTGGATTCACATCTGCACCTTAAATTTCAGAAATTTCATTTACTGTACTGGTACTGTAAAATGCAGCATTTTTTTCAATAACAAAACTGCCCAGGAAAAACACAGTATGGGAAAAAGCTCTAATGCTATTTACCAATAGATTACCCCTACACCTGCAGATAAATAGCATGTCGGGTAATGACAGGTTCCCTTTTGAACTATGATGGGAATATTCTATCTATAACATCTATATACATAATCTGCAGTTTTGCACTTCCGGCCACTGTGCCGGTATCGCGCGGCGAGCGATGGCGCACATACGCCATCGCGAGCCACCGACAGTGCCCGGAAGTGCAAAACGCTGCCGCCGCACACCACCTACCCCCACCAATGCCCACCGCATCTTCCCGCTCCTCCGCCGCGTCCCCAGCGGCAGCACCTGGGGGAGCGCCATTACAAAAGGGGCCGGCGCCAGCATCTGCGCCCGCCTTCTTCAGAGACGCCACCCGTCGCCGCACACCACCTACCCCACCAATGCCCGCCGCATCTTCCCGCTCCCCCGCCGCGTCCCCAGCGGCAGCAGCCGGGGAAGCGCCATTACAAAGGGGGCCGGCGCCACCATCTGCGCCCGCCTTCCTCACAGACACCGCCCCAGCCTCCCCAGGTAAGATAGCGGCGCCACTCTGCCATTGTAGCCTCCAGGGGCGGCGGGGCTGCAGCCTGCTCCCCCCGCACGGCCCCCCTGTATACTCTGCTTCCCCCCCCGCACGGCCCCCCTGTATACTCTGCTCCCCCCCCGCACGGCCCCCCTGTATACTCTGCTCCCCCCCTGCACGGCCCCCCTGTATACTCTGCTTCTCCCCTACACGGCCCCCCTGTATACTCTGCTCCCCCCCGCACGGCCCACCTGTATACTCTGCTCCCCCCCGCACGGCCCCCCTGTATACTCTGCTCCCCCCCCGCACGGCCGCCTCTATACTCTGCTCCCCCCCTGCACGGCCCCCCTGTATACTCTGCTCCCCCCTCGCACGGCCCCCTGTATACTCTGCTTCCCCCCCGCACGGCCCCCCTGTATACTCTGCTTCCCCCTGCACGGCCCCCCTGTATACTCTGCTTCCCCCCCCGCACGGCCGCCTGTATACTCTGCTTCCCCCCCGCACGGCCCCCCTGTATACTCTGCTTCCCCCCCCGCACGGCCCCCCTGTATACTCTGCTTCCCCCCGCACGGCCCCCCTGTATACTCTGCTTCCCCCCCCCCGCACGGCCGCCTGTATACTCTGCTTCCCCCCCGCACGGCCCCTCTGTATACTCTGCTCCCCCCCGCACGGCCCCCCTGTATACTCTGCTCCCCCCGCACGGCCCCCCTGTATACTCTGCTCCCCCCCCGCACGGCCGCCTGTATACTCTGCTCCCCCCCGCACGCCCGCCTCTATACTCTGCTCCCCCCGCATGCCCGCCTGTATACTCTGCTCCCCCCGCACGCCCACCTGTATACACACAATTCATTTCACCGCGCTCCCGATGCATGTCATCGGGCCTTTTTACTAGTTGATTATAATGCTGCCTTTTTGAAAGATTGACGTGACACAAACATCAATCTCAATATTCCTATTGGTTTATATCTGCACCATATTTATGCCACAAAAATATGACATAG
Source organism: Allobates femoralis (assembly GCA_033576535.1). Lineage (NCBI taxonomy): Eukaryota > Metazoa > Chordata > Amphibia > Anura > Aromobatidae > Allobates > Allobates femoralis. The sequence continues at coordinate 158,246,935 of JARQOC010000001.1, forward strand.
TTTGGTGATGCGCTACTTTGGACCCGACTCTTCAGCTTCATTTAGATTATTGTATTTTCTAAATCTACTGTACAACCTCACTGAGATCTGTATATGGACCAAGGAACACGAATATCTGAACCTGGCCTTCCGTAGAAAATGTGGGAAAAAAATGAAGTACGGTATGTTTGGCGTTTTAACAGATTACAAAACATGTAATGGCAGACAGCCCCAGTACCCTTCCACATTGTAGACAAGCACACAAACCCACTGACATCTGCAATATGCAGAGAAGGCTCACCCCGTTATTATAACATCCCTCAACTTAGGCTGCTTTCACATCACGATTTTTGTTCATCCGTGGCTATCCGTTGTAAAACAAGGTGCACTACAGTAGGTTACATCTATCTCTGGATACACCGCCGGGTGCCACAAGTTCACTTCTGTAGCTTACCTTACCACATTTACACGCCGTAATAACAAGGTAATATGGGCGGTCCTGGTGCAGCAGGGACAACACCAGGCCCGGACTGACAGGCGGGAGGACCGGGACTTCTCCCTATGGGCCGGCAGGTGGCGGGGTGCGGGGGCCGCCCGCTCCTACCGCCGCAGCCGGTCTGGCTGTATAAATGATTTTGCGGCCGGCGCCGGCCGCCGGCATAGTGGGGAGCGGGACCGGCCGCCAATTTGCCGGCAATGCCGCCGCACCGCCTGCCGGTATAGCGGGGAGCGGGGCCGCCCGCCGGTATTATGCATCATAATGATAGTGAGCCAGTTGCAGTGTCGCACAGTGAAGTCGCACTGAGACGCACACCAATCAGCGGCTGAGGGCGGACCACACAATATCCTTCAGTGCTGTGCTGTGCTGTGTGACGAAATCACACAGCGACAGACAGCACGTTCTTTGAGGGTGGAGAAACGCCATAACAACGCTGGCCATTAGAAGGTGGTGGGAGCTGACCTGAACCAGGCAGTGGCGGCCGGGCCGGCAGCGGACAGTCTCCTCCTCGCTCCTGTGACCTGTCAGCTGCCAGTGCGGGACAGCAAGCCGAGGGAGGCACAAGGCAAGGCATTTTTCACTGTCTGAGGCACTTTCACTAATGTGTGAATGTGTGTGTATGTGTGTGTATTTGTGAGTGTGTATGTGTGTGAGTGTGTGTATGTGTATATGTGTGTGTGTGCGTGTTTGTGTGTATGTGTGAGTATGTGTGTGTATGTGTGAATATGTGTATGTGTGGGTATGTGTGTATGTGTGTGTGAGTGTGTGTATGTGTATATGTGTGTGTGTATGTGTGAGTGTGTGTGTGTGAGTGTGGGTATGTGTATATGTGTGTATATGTGTTAGTGTGTGTATGTGTATATGTGTGTGTCAGTGTGAGTATGTGTGAGTGTGTGTGTGTGAGTGTGTATGTGTATATGTGTGTGTGCGTGTGTGTGTATGTATATGTGTGTGTATGTGTGAGTGTATGTGTATGTGTGTGTATATGTGTGTGTGTGAGTGTGTGTGTATGTGTGAGTGTGTGTGTGTATGTGTGAAGGTGTGTGTATGTCTGATTGTGTGTATGTGTATATGTGTGTGTATGTGTGTGTGAGTGTATGTGTGTGTGTATGTGTGAGTGTGTGTGTTTGTGTGAGTGTGTGTGAGTGTGTGTGTATGTGTATGTGTGTGTATGTATATGTGTGTGTATGTGTGAGCCTCAGATGATAGTGCAAATGCTTCAGGTGATAGTGAATGTGCCTCAGATTCTGAGGCACTTTCTCCATCATCTGAGGCACATTCACTATCATCTGAGGCACTTTATCATCTGAGGCACTTTCTCTATCATCTGAGGCACATTCACTATCATCTGAGGCACTTTCTCTATCATCTGAGGCACATTCACTATCATCTGAGGCACTTTCTCTATCATCTGAGGCACATTCACTATCATCTGAGGCACTTTCTCCATCATCTGAGACACATTCACTATCATCTGAGGCACTTTCTCCATCATCTGAGACACATTCACTATCATCTGAGGCACTTTCTCCATCATCTGAGGCACTTTCTCCATCATCTGAGACACATTTACTATCATCTGAGGCACATTCACTGTCATCTGAGGCATTTTCTCCATCATCTGAGACACATTCACTATCATCTGAGGCACTTTCTCCATCATCTGAGGCACTTTCTCCATCATCTGAGGCACATTCTCCATCATCTGAGGCACATTCTCTATCATCTGAGGCACTTTCTCTATCATCTGAGGCACTTTCTCTATCATCTGAGGCACTTTCTCCATCATCTGAGACACATTCACTATCATCTGAGACACATTCACTATCATCTGAGGCACTTTCTTCATCATCTGAGGCACATTCTCTATCATCTGAGGCACTTTCTCTATCATCTGAGGCACTTTCTCCATCATCTGAGGCACTTTCTCCATCATCTGAGGCACATTCACTATTATCTGAGGCACTTTCTTTATCATCTGAGGCACTTTCTCCATCATCTGAGGCACATTCCATATCATATGAGGCACTTTATCATCTGAGGCACATTCACTATCATATGAGGCACTTTCTCCATCATCTGAGACACATTCACTATCATCTGAGGCACATTCACTGTCATCTGGGCACTTTCTCTATCATCTGAGGCACTTTCTCTATCATCTCAGGCACATTCACTATCATCTGAGGCACTTTCTCCATCATCTGAGGCACATTCACTATTATCTGAGGCACATTCACTATTATCTGAGGCACTTTCTCTATCATCTGAGACACTTTCTCTATCATCTGAGGCACTTTCTCCATCATCTGAGGCACATTCACTATCATATGAGGCACTTTCTCTATCATTTGAGGCACATTCACTATCATCTGAGGCACATTCACTATCATCTAAGCCTCAGATGATAGTGCAAATGCTTCAGATGATAGTGAATGTGCCTCAGATGATAGTGAATGTGCCTCAGACGATAGTGAGAGTGAATGTGCATCAGATTCTGAGGCACTTTCACTGTCAGTCAGAGGCACTTTCTCTATCATCTGAGGCACTTTCACTGTCATCTGAGCCTCAGATGATATTAGTGGAAGTGCAGCAGATTCTGAGGCACCTTCACTATCATATGAGGCACTTTCACTATCATCTGAGGCGCTTTCTCTATCATCTAAGGCACATTCACTATCATCTGAGACACTTGTTTGTGTGTGACTGGGGCTGTGTGGCTGTGTGTGGCTGACTGTGTGTCTGTGTGTTGCTGGGGCTGCATGGCTGTGGCTGGCTGACTGTATGTCTGTGTGTGGCTGGGGCTGCGTGGCTGTGTGTGGCTGACTATATGTCTGTGTGTGGCTGAGGCTGCGTGGCTGGGGCTTGGTGGCTGTTTATGTGGCTGGTTGTTGCTGTTTGTGTGGCTGGCTGTGGCTCTGTGTGTGTGGTTGGTTGGCTGTGTCTGTGTGGCTGGCTGGCTGTGGCTGGCTGGCTGTGGCTGTGTGTGTGTGGCTGGCTGTGTGGTTTGCAGTGTGTTTGTGTGTGGCTGGCTATGGCTGTCTATGTTGCTTTCTCTGTGGTTGTGTGTGGCTGTCTATGTGGATGGCTGTTTGTGTGTGGCTGTCTGTGTCTGTGGCTGGTTTTTGCTGTGTGTGTGGCTGTTTATGGCTGTGGCTGTATGTGTGTGGCTGTGTGTCTGTGTGGCTGGCTGTGGCTGTGTGTGGCTGGCTGGATGTATGGTTGGCTGTGTGTCTTTGTGTGGCTGGCTATGGCTGTCTATGTTGCTGGCTCTGTGGCTGTGTGTGGCTGTCTTTGGCTGTGTGTGTGGCTGGCTGTGGCTGTATGTGTGTGGCAGGCTGCGTGTGTGTGGCTGTGTGTCTGTGTAGCTGGCTGTTTGTGTGTGGCTGGCTGTTGCTCTGTGTGTGGCTGGCGGTGGCTGTCTATGTGGCTAGCTGTTTGTGGCTGGCTGTGTGTGGCTGGCTGTGGCTGTGTGGCTATGTGGCAGGCTTTTTGTGTGTGGCTGGCTGTGGCTGTCTATGTGGCTGGCTGTTTGTGCAGCTGGCTGTGGCTGTGTGGCTGTCTGTGGCTAGCTGTTTGTGGCTGGCTGTATCAGTGTGTGGCTGTTTGTGGCTGGCTGTATCAGTGTGTGGCTGTCTATGTGGCTGGCTGTTTGTGGCTGGCTGTGGCTGTGTGTGTGGATGGCTGTGGCTATGTGGCTGGTGGCTGTCTATATGGCTGTATGTGTGTGGCTGGCTGTGTGTACAGAATCCTGGACAAAGTGCTTCGGTGTCCGCGCTGCTGCTCCAAAGCCAAAGAAACACAGACACGGGAATGTCTGGTACAGCTACAGCCTTTATTTTCCTCCTACGCGTTTCGGAGCCTCCTCCCGAGCTCCTTCCTCAGGGAACATGCGCATTCTTTCTTTCACAGATTTTTACTTCAGCTGGCTGTGTGTGGCTGTCTATGTGGCTGGCTGTGTGTGGCTGTCTATGTGGCTGGCTGTGTGTCTGTGTGTGTGTGGCTGGCTGTGGCTGTGTGGCTGACTGCGTCTGTGGCTGGTTGTGTGGCTGGCTTTGGCTATGTGTGGCTGTCTATGTGGCTGGCTGCGTCTGTGTGTGGCTGGCTGTGGCTGTCTATTTGGCTGGCTGTGTGGCTGGTGGCTGTCCATGTGGTTGGCTGTATGTGTGTGGCTGTATGTGGGTGGCTGGCTGTGTGTATGTGGCTGTGTGTGTGTGGCTGTCCATGTGACTGGCTGTGTGTGGCTGGCTGTATGTCTTTGTGTGGTTGGCTGAGGCTGTGTGGCTGTCTGAGGCTGTGTGTGTGTGGCTGGCTGTGTGTGTATGTGGCTGACCACTGCAACCCCACAATCCTGAGAAATGGAGCTTTGAAGAGCACCATGTAAATGGAGCTGTGGTTGATTATTCCTTTTGCTGCACCATTCACATGTGGCTCTTCAAATAACTCTTTTAAGAAAGTGGTGAGGTTCATGACAACGTAAAAGCAACATTTACGGATCGGGGCTGATGGGTTATATAGTGTGTGGGCTGGTGTGGCCTGTTTTCCAGCGCTGCTTTTTGGTCCCAGTCCGGCCCTGGACAACACACAGGCGTGCCACAATTGTGGATTACGAGACGTTCGTACGCTGATAGAACAAAGCAATAGCATCATGATTGGCCAGGCAGCGCAGGAGGCTGACTAATACATGACGCTCGAGCAATTGTGTAGTGTGAGTGGTCAGCTCCTTAAATATGCCGCCCTATGCAGCGACTACCAATCGTAACGCAGGAGCTTCCACCAACGAGCGCTGAAGGGGGGTGGTTTGACGGAGCCTGTGTCACGCCCAGGGGAGTTATCTAGGTGACGAATATACCTTACCCTACCGTATTTACACGCCGATACAGGCCGCAACCATCGGCAACCATCGCCTTGACATCCACCTGTTTTAGGGCACTGCTCTGAAACAGGTGCCTCAAGTGGCGGGTGGCAACAACCGTCTTCACACGCCGCTACCTCGGGTTGATTTGGCGGTGCAAGATACATTTCTCTCATGTACCCGGTTGTTGCCACCACCCTGTTGCGGCGTGTAAAGGTACCATATCAGTTAGTTTTTGTAGTGTGCAAGGAAAACCATGCAAACACAGAGAGAACATGCTAACTCGTGACATATGAAGATTTATTGAAATGATTATGTATGTGGAAGAAAAATTATAATATGAGAATATAAACTTTTTACATTGATTAAACTAATTATTTTGTCATTTTTCTTTATATTGGACTATTGTCATCTCACAGGAATACCGTAGTTGCTTAATCTGCTATTGCAAGTGAAAATCATTTAGCCACTTTTTGCTACTGTCTAATTTTGTACCTGGCATGGACAATTCTCTTAAAGGTAATTAGCTGTGATGTAGAGGCAGAGACCCTGATTTCAGTTATGTGTCAATTATTGGGCTGTGTTTTGCTGCTTCAATAAAATCAGTGTTTTATCAGCAGGAGATTATCACTAGAGAATGAATTTCTAGCCCATCCCTGCCACCAGCACTGATTATCATCTTTCTGTCACTATATTTTGCACAAAGACAGCTGCCAATCAGTGGTGTGGGTGTGGTTATAGACAGCACCACATTCCTAACTCTGCTACATCTGCAGTAGAGAAAACTGTCTCTATCACAATTGCTGTACGCAGTAATCTAAAGGTACTGTCACATGCCACCATATCGCCGGCGAGATGGCTGGCAATTCCCAAATTCGGTGATGTGGAAACCACATCTCATGTGCGTAGTGGCTTGTGACTGGGTGATTCTACGGCGAGAAATCCTGATGATATTTTCCATTTAAAGTGTAAATATAATTTAATTGAAAAAAAAAATAAACAATACTGCAGTGGTTGTTAATGATGGGTCACATAGCAGCTAAGATCATGCTTTTGTGGCGGCCCTGCGACCAGGAGGCCACATAGGGAACTGTAGCCAGGTAGGAAGGAAGACAGTTTACACAAACACCATCACAGACATCCCACACACCACTAGGAGGCAACACCCAACCCGGAGCCCGGGACTCTAGGCGGGCAAGGGGTGGTGGGTTTAGAGGACAGTGGGTGGGACAGCATGCAGGTCAGGTGACAGTAGGTAGAAATAGAAGAAGGAGAGGAGGAAGAGGTCAGTAGGCCGGAGTAGGCTGAGCAGAACAGACCAGAAGTAGACCAGCAGCAGGCTGGGAAGCCAAGACCGAGCTGAAAAGACCAGAGTGGGCCAGAGGGTGCCGAGCAGAAAGAAGGAAACACACGTTCTGGAGGAGTGGGGTTGATGGGATGCAGAATCCGAAGTGCCAGTGAAAGCACGGAGAGAAAGCACAGCCATAGCCAGCACCCCAGGAATGTGAGGACAGAGAGGACCAGCAGCACTGGGTCCTAGGAACACGGTAGCCCTGACCATCTCTCGGCGGAGTAGCCTTCCATATTGAAACCAGAGTCACACGGGTCAGGAGGGAGCCTGATAGTACCTTGCAGGAGAGGACTATTGGAGGCTAGGCTGAATGCAGAGTGTCGGCTCTGAAGGGGACCGAAGATTTACCCTGTTTCCCCAGATTCACCGACGGGGGCTCCAATTCCAGGTTGGAGTTCCCACCCAAAGGACAGGCAGCTCAGTGGCGACCACGAGGACCCACAAGGGTCCGAGCTACCGCTATACTGTCCGGAGACACACACACGGAGAGAGAGAGAGAATAAAGCCTGGAAAGGACGATAGAGAGAGTGAGGGGTCACAGAGTAACAACCTGGCTGCAGGGAGTAGAAAGGAACCCGGAGGGGAAAGTCTGTAACCCGTGTAAGAACTGAACTGTAACTGTTGTACTGAGAGAACTGTACATTAAACACGGTGAACCCTGCTTCTGACTCCCTTGTATGATTATCTGCAAACAGAACTCTATGATGCCATTGCTCCCTTGCCTGTTACTAACTTATTCCAGCAGGACCGCAGAACATTCCCACCTGGAGAGCCACAGCCTGTCAGCTCTGGACACTGGCTGGAAGAAGGCTGCAGCAGCAGGAAAGTAAGTGAACTGCACCTAGTACAAGCCTACATCATACACTTTAACCATCACTGCCCCGGGGAACCCAGCTCTACCCGTGGAGAGCTATTCCATCTACAGCTGCCTAACATCGTCCCCGGAGGTTCTGCAGCAGCGGTGGTCCCATTACTGACCACACACCGTGGGTGGTGTCATGACAAACATTTATCCCTTGTACATATACCCCCTTTACTTGTGTGGGCCCGGGACACGGTCCGGACCAGGACCTCCGTGACATCCCCAGCAGTGACCCGGTCCGTTGCTGAGTACCCCGTCCCAGTGGGCTCGACACTTTTTTGTGCCATATGACTTATTTTCTCACATTTTTCTGAGCTCTTTTAAAAAATGCATTTTATGGCTGTGTGGGCATGGCCAGCGTCTGCCAGCACTGTTTGTGTTTTTTTAACACCTTCTGAAAGCAGGCTGACAGTGAGCTATTTGGGGAGCCAGCAGACAAGGGGTTAACAGAGACTGTGACTGAGCTGTGTGAAGCCAGATGACAGATAAGAGAAGCTAGTGCCAGAGGAGTTTACACTGATCGTGACATTCTGATATGGCGCCCTGCATCCACAGGTACCCACAGGCCTTCCTAGAGCATAGATGGAAATCCACAGCAGGTACACTAGTACAACCAACACCTTCCACCCCAGCACAGTAGGGGAAGCCCAACTTGCTGCCCTTAGGCAGGATCCTCTATAAATACTGATGCTAGGGAGGAGTTAATCATAGTGTGCAGACGCTAGGAGAGCTGCGAATTAGTCCTGGTGATCAGTGCCGTGTTAGGCCCGAACCAGTGGCCCTAAACAGATGACTTGCAACTCAAGGAACAGGTACTTGGATCTCGGGCGTATTGTTGCAGGAATGCTGCGGTGGACGGTGCCCGAGTCCGTGCCCTTGAGCGGTCATATAAAAAGGGGATAAAAATAATAAAAACAGTGTCCGTGACACCAACTGTAGGTTCGATGATGGCACCGGCGCTGTGGAGACCTCCGGGGGATGGGCAGCAGCAAGGTGTAGTAGCCCTCTACAGGTAGGGCGGTTTCCCCGGGGTATTGGAAGTAAGAATGAGGGAATAGGGCAGCATAGTCGTTGTGGTGTGGGGCTGGAATAAGGGACACACACACAAAAGTCTCTTTCTGTACCTTTACTGATGAAAACTGGTACACGTCCAGGGATGAATGTAGCACTCTGGGACTTCCAATTTGCGTGAGGTATAAGCCTCCCTTTGTCCTTTGCTTTGTCCTGCAGCCAGGCTGGCTTGAAACCAGTCCTGACCTCCTGTGTCTCCACACCCAGTTTGCTGCACTGAGGGCTCTCTCTCTGGGCTACCGCTATCACTCCTGCGGTCCCTGGCTCTCAATTGTGGGTGCTGTGGGTGTCCGAGAAGCTAAACCTCCGCGGTGTTCTGGATTTTCTGCAGGGATGGTCTCTCTCTCCCTGTGTGCAGACTCGGTCTCCAGTGACCGGGGTTCTGTGGGATGAGCCGGGATGGCTCCGCTGCCCTTGTCTGGAGTGTTCCTCGCTCTCTGGACCTCATACTGGCTCTGGTGTGCACTGGTGTCGGGCCCAGCACCGCTCCGGTAACCAGTTTCAGCTCCCTAAGTACTGAGCTGACCTGCACAGTTCTGTAGTGACTGCACACTCTGGCTAATTTTCCCCAGCACCTGTATTTAAAGGGGAATCTGGCTTAAGGGAAGCCAGTTGAGCTCCCCTACAGGCCTGGGGTGGAAGGTGTCGGTGTATGTGTGTGTCTCAGCTGTGGAAATCCCATTGTGAACCAGGGAGGTCTGTGGCTTACCTGCACAGGGCACCACACAGCCTCCGAGGAGTCCTGCCAAGCCAAGAGTGGGTACGGAAGGCGAGGAGAGGAAAGAGGAGGAAAAGTGGGGACCGAGGAGCCAGAATAAGTTCGCCCAAACAGCACACCGGACACCGGGGTCCGCGTCTGCAGGAGAGCTACACGCCCAGCAGAGAACCCAGCAAACTGCGGAAACTTCAGTCACCCGGTCACCTGCTAGTCACCGCTCTGGAAACCAGACACCATGGAAAGAGAAGAGGCAGTAGTCACTAGAGGTTGTGCCCGTCTACAGCGCAGGTGGAGAGAGAGAGAGAGTAGTGGAGGCCAGCCAAGTTCTACACAGGGTAGGGGCTTCAACACGGGGAAAAGAGAACACGGAGGCCTTACACCCACTTGCTGTGGAGATTCAACTGTGTTTCCTGGTCACCCGACAGTGTTCCGGACTTTTACCTGATATACCACCAGTAAAAGGTAAAGAGACATTCAACAGCGTGTGTGCGCATTCTTCACCCCCTGTCCCAGCTACCTGCAGTGACTATCCCATTAACCCACAACCTGGCCAAACCCCAGCTCCATCCCTCACAATCAACACTGCCCCGGAGGATTAGCTTTACCTGTAGGGAGCTGCTCCACCCTAGCCGCAATACCACCACCCTGCGGAGGACTGTGGCGGCGCTGGTTTCTAGTCAACAGGCACTACAGGTGGCGTCACGAGATAAAGACTTCAACCCCTTAATTGGAGGCTGTCTTCCCCCCGGGCCACGGATCTGGGCAGGCCACCAGTGAGATCACCCACCGAACCTGACAGCCCAGACATCCGAGTTCCCATACCCTGGAAAGGTACACTGACATTGCTTAGCAACTGTGCTGTAGCCTGATGTAATCGGATACATTGTTTCCTCACCAGCTGCAGGATATATACACTGTGTGCAGAATTATTAGGCAAATTGTATTTTAGAGGATTATTTTTATTATTGATCAAGAACTATGTTCTCAATCAACCCAGGAGACTCATAAACATCAAAGCTTAATATTTTTGGAAGTTGGAGTGGTTTTTTTTTTAGATTTCGTTATCCTAGGAGGATATCTGTTTATGCAAGTAACTATCACTGTGCAGAATTATTAGGCAACTTAATAAAAACCAAATGTATTCCCATCTCACTTGTTTATTTTCACCAGGTAAACTAATAAAACTGCACAAAAATTAGAAAAAAAACATTTCTGACATGCAAAAACAAAACACAAAAAAATTAGTGACCAATATAGCCACCTTTCTTTATGATGACACTCTTCCATCCATAGAATATGTCAGTTGCTTGATCTGTTTACGATCAACATTGCGTGCAGCAGCCACCATGGCCTCCCAGACACTGTTCCAAGAGGTGTACTGTTTTCCTCCCTGTAGATCTCACATTTTAGGAGGGACCACAGGTTCTCTTTGGGGTTCAGACCAGGTGAACAAGGGGGCCATGTCATTACTTTTTCTTCTTTTAGACCTTTACTTGCCAGCCACGCTGTGGAGTAGTTGGATGCATGTGATGGAGCATTGTTCTGCATGAAAATCATGTTTTTCTTGAACGATACCGACTTCTTCCTGTACCACTGCTTGAAGAAGTTGTCTTCCAGAAACTGGCAGTAGGTCCGGGAGTTGAGCTTCACTCCATCCTCAACCTGAAAAGGTCCCACAAGTTCATCTTTGATGATACCAGCCCATACCAGTACCCCACCTCCACCTTGCTGGCGTCTGAGTCGGAGTGGAGCTCTCTGCCTTTGGCTGAAGGCACATCATCCGACATGATCCCAGTGCCTCGCACGAGTGCAATGCGAGATAAACTCGCATTGCACTAGGACAAGTGGTTCTCTATCATGTCGGGCACACTGGTGCGCATTTTAAGCATTGAACTCGCAAAGCGAGTTTCAGTCGCGGCATGCTGCGACTGCATGCAAGTTGTACGCATGAGATATCAATAAAAATCAATGGGTGCGTTAAGCAGGTACTGAGGCTGTGATCCCGGCTGTGATCTCTGTGACAGCCGGGACCTGTGTGCGGCTTCACACGCCGCGCTGCTGGCGTTGGGAGCAGATGCCCTCCCCCTCCTCAGGCCTTCCCCTTCTCAAGATGGCCCCCACCTGTCACTACCCCCCACGCCCGATGACGGGACCTGATTGCGGCTTCACCCGCCGCCATGCCCTCCCCCTCCTCAGGCCTCCCCCACCTCAGGCCTCCCCCTCCTCTGGATGGCCCCCACCTCCCATGTCGGGTCTGTTTGTGGCTTCAGCCGCCGCGCTGCTAGCGGCGGGGGAGGATGCCCGCCCCCCCAGATCCCCGCCCCCTCAGATCCCCGCCTCCTCCTCACCCCCCCCCCCCGTGTCCGATCTCACCGCTCCTCGATCCCCGTGTCCGATCCCGCCGGTGTAGCCGCTGCTCTGCCTCCTCTCCTCGCTGGAACGCCCTCCTCCAGTGCTGCTCCGCCCTGAGGTAAGTACCGTATGTATGAATGAATGAATCAATCAATGATATGAGGTTTGATGTGGGTCTGTGGAGTGGTGTGGATGCGTGGGTGTGATGTGGGTGTGTGGATGCGTGGGTGTGTGGTGCGTGGGTTAGTGGGTGCGTGGGTTGGATGTGTGGTGGTGGGTGTTGGGTGTGTGGATGCGTGGGTGCGTGGGTGTGAGGATGTGTGTGGATGCGTGGGTGTGTGGGTGGTGGTATGCGTGGGTGGTGGTGCGTGGATGCGTGGGTGTGTGGATGCGTGGGTGTGTGGATGCGTGGGTGTGTGGATGCGTGGGTGTGTGATGCGTGGGTTAGTGGGTGCGTGGGTTAGTGGATGCGTGGGTTAGTGGATGCGTGGGTTAGTGAATGCGTGGGTTAGTGGATGCGTGTGAGCGTGGATACATGGATGCGTGGGTGTGTGGATGCGTGGGTTAGTGGATGCGTGGGTTAGTGGATGCGTGGGTTAGTGGATGCGTGGGTTAGTGGATGTGTGGGTGCGTGGGTTAGTGGGTGTGAATGCGTGGGTGTGTGGATGCGTGGGTTAGTGGATGTGTGGGTGTGTGAATGCGTGGGTGTATGGATGCGTGGGTTAGTGGATGTGTGGGTGCGTGGATGCGTGGGTGTGGATGCGTGGGTGTGTGGGTGCGTGGATGTGTGGGTGCGTGGGTTAGTGGATGCGTGTGTTAGTGGATGCGTGGGTTAGTGGATGCATGGGTGCGTGGGGGTGTGGATGCGTGGGTTAGTGGATGCATGGGTGTGTGGATGCGTGGGTATGTGGATGCGTGGGTACGTGGATGCGTGGGTACGTGGATGTGTGGGTACGTGGATGTGTGAATGTGTGGGTGCGGGGATGTGTGGGTGCGTGGATGTGTGGATGCGTGGGTGTGTGGGTGCGTGGGTTAGTGGATGTGTGGGTGCGTGGGTTAGTGGATGCGTGGGTTAATGGATGTGTGGATGTGTGGGTGCGTGGATTAGTGTATGTGTGGGTTCGTGGGTTAGTGGATGTGTGGGTGCGTGGGTTAGTGGATGCGTGGGTTAGTGGATGCGTGGATGCGTGGGTACGTGGATGCGTAGGTACGTGGATTAGTGGATGTGTGGGTGCGTGGGTTAGTGGATGCGTGGGTTAGTGGATGCGTGGATGCGTGGGTACGTGGATGCGTGGGTACGTGGATGCGTGGGTACGTGGATGCGTGGGTACGTGGGTACGTGGATGCGTGGGTACGTGGATGTGTAGGTACGTGGATTAGTGGATGTGTGGGTGCATGGGTTAGTGGATGCGTGGGTGCGTGGATGTGTGGGTGCAAGGATGTGTGGATGTGTGGGGGCGTGGGTTAGTGGATGCGTGGGTTAGTGGATGCGTGGGTTAGTGGATGCGTGGATGCATGGGTGCATGGATGGATGTGTGCGTGTGTGTGACTGCATGTGTGGATGTGTGCACGAATGGATGTGTACATGCGTGGATAATGGATGGATGGATGCAACAAGGTATCAAGTGTCCTCTTCTAGTCTCAGGGATCATAGTCATGGTGCACTGTATGACAGATCATTGCCATACAGTGCACCATAACTCTGACCCCAGAGACTGTAGGAAGAGGACACTTGATCCCTTGCTGCAATCTCTGGAGCAGAGGCGATCGAGCATCGTGGGACCTTCGTTGTGGACTACGTCGGAGGCGATCGAGCGTCGCGGGACCTTCGTTATGGACTACGTCGGATCTTTCTAATAAAGATGGAGTCTGAATTTTGTTTGTGTTTTTTTCCAAATAAAAATATTTTACTCTGTGTGTATTTATTGACTACTTACCAGAGATTCCTAATGGCGGGTCTAACATTGGCCCAATATTATGAATCTCGGGCTTAGTGCCAGCTGCCAATAAAAAGCTGGCATTGACCCCTTTATTACCCAGTTTGCCACCGGCACCAGGGCAACTGGAAGAGCATGGGTACAGCACCAGAAAATGGCGCTTCAATGAATGCGCCATTTTCTGGGGGGGCTGCGGGCTGCAAGTCGCAGCATGGGGGGCCCAGAACGCTTGGGCCTCTCCATGCTGCGGATTGCAGCCCCCAGCTGTCTAGTTGTACCTGGCTGGACCAAAAATATGGCGGAGCCCCACGTCATTTTTTTTTTCTAGAATTTGTTCTAGAAATAAAAAAATGGGCTTCGCTGTATTTTTGGTTGCCAGCAAGGTACAACAAGGCAGCTGGGGGTTGGTGGCAGTCTGTAGCTGCCAAGTTGTACCTGGCTGGACCAAAAATATGGCGAAGCCCCACGCCATTTTTTTAATTACTTCTACCAATAAAATGACATGGAGCTTTGCCATATTTTTGGTTGCCAGCCAGGTACAACTTGGCAGTTGGGGGGCTGCAATCCTCATCATAGAGAGATCCAAATGTTGTGGGCCCCTCACGCTGCAAATTGCAACCCACAGCCACCTCATAAAATAGCGCATTCATTGGAGGTGCCATTTTCTGGTGCTGTACCCCAACTCTTCCAGTTGCCCTTGCGCTGGTGGCAATGCTGGTTGCACACAGGGGCTCTCCATGCGCGACATGGTGTCCGTTAACAATTGTTAGCGGACACCATGTTGCATATGGAGAGCCCCTGTGTGCCTAAACATTGGAGCTCCCCCACAAGTGACCCCATTATGCATCTGGATTTGTTCCTTGGGGGTCTAGTTTCCAAAATGGGGTCACTTGTGGGGGAGCTTGAATGTTGAGGCACACAGGGGCTCTCCATACGCGACATTGTGTCCGCTAACAATTCCAATTGTTAGCGGACACCATGTCGCGTATGGAGTGCCCCTGTGTGCCTCAGCACTGGAGCTCCCACACAAGTGACCCCATTTTGGAAACTAGACCCCCAAGGAACAAATCTAGATGCATAATGAGCACTTTGAAGCCCCAGGTGCTTCACAATTTGATCCGTAAAAATAAAAAAATAAGATTTTTGTGGAAGAAAAATATTTTTTTCATTTTTACGGATCAATTTGTGAAGCACCTGGGGCTTCAAAGTGCTCATTATGCATCTAGATTTGTTCCTTGGGGGGGTCTAGTTTCCAAAATGGGGTCACTTGTGGGGGAGCTCCAATGCTGAGGCACACAGGGGTTCTCCAAACGCGACATGGTGTCCGCTAACAATTTGAATGGAAATCAGCTCAAATTGTTAGCTGACACAATGTCGCGTTTGGTGAGCCCCTGTGTGCCTAAACATTGGAGCTCCCCCACAAGTGACTCCATTGATTGACAAATAAGTGGCAGCAAATCAGTGCAGTCTTGACACCAGGAGAAGGTGCTAGTCTGTCGGATCGCAGTAGGAATGAAAAAATCTCACTAGCACCCCACTAGCACCCCACTAGCACCGCACTAGCACCGCACTAGCACTACTACACGCATCAAACTCGCATCAGTATTGCGCTTCAAAAACGCGCCGTTTTAGAGGGATCAGTGTGCCTTCAGCCTTTTACTGATCCAGCCTCTGGCCCATCGAGAGTCACTCTCATTTCATTAGTCCATAAAACCTTTGACTAATCAGTCTTAAGATATCTCTTGGCCCAGTCTTGACGTTTTATCTTATGTTTCTTGTTCAAAGGTGATCATTTTTCAGCCTTCCTTACCTTGGCCATGTCCCTGAGTATAGCACACCCAGGGGTGAACCTAGCCTCTCTGCTGCCTGAGGCGAACTTTAAAACGGCGCCCCCCCCAAACACAAGGATGTCAGCACGATCACACGCACATGCAAGAATCACATAGAAGAATCCAGAATAAGAATCATTAATAGCAGTGGCAGCTTGACACAAGCTACAGTCACACAATGGTGGCTGCAGCCTTATAGCACAGGAGGCAGCACTGATTGCCACCTATTATCTATGGCACACACCTACAAAACTCATGTCACCAGGCGGCACCGTCCACACATACAACGACCTGCAGTCTGAGCATCAACAAGCCGCCACTGCACTAAGCTGGGAAATGGCGCGTCGTCCCCAAGAGACCACACCTCCTCCTGAAACACTTAGCCAATCACAAGTGCTGCACACGGGGCTGTCCACAGCTAATACCCTGTTTCCCTGAAAATAAGACACCGTCTTTTATTAATTGTTGCCCCCAAAGAAGCGCGATGTCTTATTTTCAGGGGACGTCTTATCTCCATGAAGAATTCACATTTATTGATGAACAAAAAAAATGAACATTTATTACATACTGTACAGTAATTGTCATCACAGCCCAGCATAACCAAACTGTGTCATCCATCTGCAGCCCCCATCATCCCCAATGTCCCCCTGCAGCCTCCATCATCCTTTTGTAACCCCCTTCATCACCCAATGTCCCCCTGCAGCCCACATCATCTTTCTGCAGCCTCCATCATCACCCATTGTCCCCCTGCAGCCCACATCATCTTTCTGCAGTCTCCATCATCACCCAATGTCCCCCTGCAGCCCACATCATCCTTCTGCAGCCCCCATCATCTCCCAATATCCCCTGCAGCCTCCATCATCTATCTGCAGCCCTCATAATCTCCCAATATCTCAATCAATCTGCAGCCCCCATCATCCCCCAATATCCCCCTGCAGCCTCCATGATCCTTCTGCAGCCTCCATCATCTCCCAGTATCCCAAGCATCCATCTGCAGCCCCCATCAAGCCCCAATATCCATCTGCTGCTCCCATCATCCTTCTGCAGCTCTCATCATTTCCCATTATCCCCATCATCCTTCTGCAGCCTCCATTATCCCCCAATGTGCCCATCATTATACTGCAGCCACCATCATTTATATGCAGCACCCAACATCCCCCAATATCCCCATGCAGCCCACATCATTCATCTGCAGCACCCATCATCCTCCAATGTGGGAGCAGGAAGGAGGACAAGTGCCGACCTACCGGCAGGAGAATTGATCTTTCATAAAAGTATGATGCCACCAAAAGTGTCCCCCAAACACTATGATCCCCCACAGTGAACTCCTCCACAGGACCCTCCACACGTACCATACAGTACCCCCATCTACTGTAGCACAATATGATCCCCGACTGTGACCTCCTCACAGCCCTCCGTATAGTACAATGGTCCCTAAATATCTTTACACTAGTATAATAGACCCCAACACAGCCCTCAAATAGCCCCCCATAAAGTATAAAGGCTCCATCATAGCCCTGCAAGTAGTATCCTGCCCCCACAGAGCCCTCCAAAGATTGTAATGACTTCCATATAGTATAATTGGCTCCATATATTATAATGCATGCATCCCCATATCTCTCCATATAATATAATGCACCTCCATAGACAATGCACCCCTTAATTTTCCATATATTATAATGCACCCCCATAGTCCTCCATATATTACAATGCACCCCATAAACCTACAAATATTATAAAGCACCGCCATAGCCCTCCATTTAATATAATGCACCATGCATAGTCCTCCAAATACTATAATGCATCCCCCATAGTCCTCCATATAGTATAATGCACCCCATAGCCCTCCATATACCATACAGCACCCCCATATACAATATAGTACCCCATATAAAGCACCGCCCATAAACTGCACAGTACTCCGATATACACCACAAAAGCCCAATATACAGTACAGCACCCTCTTAAACAGCACAGTACCCCCATATAGGGCACAGCACCCCATATATGGCACAGCACCCCCATATACGACACAGCCCCCCATATACGGCACAGCACCCCCATATACAGCTCAGCACCCTCAAACACAGCACAGCACCCCCATATATGGCACAGCACTCCCATATATGGCACAGCACTCCCATATATGGCACAGCACTCCCATATACAGCTCAACACCCCCATATACATCAAAGCATCCCCATATACAGCACCCCAGTCCCATGTACAGCAGCTCCACATACAGCAGAATCCCCCCATATACAGCAGAGCTCCCCTATATACAGCTCCCTCATATACAGCAGAGCCCCCATATACAGCAGAGCTCCCCCATAAACAGCACCCCAGCCCCATATACAGCACCCCCACATACAGCAGAATCTCCCCATATACAGCAGAGCTCCCCTATATACATCAGAGCCCCCATATACAGCAGAGCTCCCCCATAAACAGCACCCCAGCCCCATATACAGCAGAGCCCCCCCAATATACAGTACCCCAGCCCCATATACAGCACCCCCACATACAGAAGAGCCCCCCATATACAGCACCTGGAATCCAGATGAACACAGGGTCACTTGATGCAGAGGTAGAATGACTGCTGGATTGACCAATCATCACACTCCCTGGCTGGAGGGGGCGGATGCTGAGGAGGCAGAGTCAATTGCTGCTGTACTGAAAGTAAAAGCAGCCAGGAGCCTCCTCCCTCCCCAGTCCCGACCGCAGCTGCTCCACACAGTCACTGACAGGAGCACGGCAGCATGTAATCTGACCGCTCTGCCGCCCCCTGTCTTCAGGGAATCATCGCCGCCTGAGGAGAGCGCTCACATTGGCTCACTGATGATGTGGCCCTGAGTGCCGATACCATTACCGGACACCGTAGGTGGTGTCATGAGACTCTTTTCATTCTACTTTTAAACCCCTTTTTCAGCGACCACCAGGGCCACGGGCCCGGGCACAAGCCACCCGTGACATACCCCATTGAAACCTCAACGCCCGGAACTGTGTACCCCATGGCCCTGGGGTGGGTCAATTATAATGAATGACCTTTGACATGAGTTTGTAATTAGCCCTTGCTGCCCATCTTCTGACATTGATATCTCCTGATCAGGGTACCTAACTCTGTACATAACTACATTAGGAGAAGAACACAAGGATGCCAACACACCAACCAGGGTGGTGAATATAGCAGCGACTCTGTGATCAAGGTACCCATAGGCCAAAACGTTAAACATCTGCAAAGTCACTTTCCTTAGTACTGACTGTGTCTCAGTAAACTTCTCACTTTGAAGCAAAAGAAACCCATATATGTGTGCTTTGATTCTATCGTCTATAGTATACGGAGTCCAAGGATCCATTCACCAGCACTGAAACAATACGGTTGAGTTCTAGCCATCCATTTTTGAACTTGCATGAGATATGAGACATTGATCTGACGATTTGGGAGTGTAAGGGCGAGTAACAGAGCGGTTGCATGAGGTATGAGGGCCCCCTGCCTGCTAGGCCTATACATGTTACTGACCCATCTGAATCATTCTTTCGGTAGCTAATACTTGCGCCATCTGAGTGTGGTGGAAGAAAACATTTATTGGAGCGGTTTGCATGAGGAATGAGGGCTCGCTGCCCCTAAGCCTATATATGTTACTGACTAATTATTTCAGTAGTAGTCCTTGAAGCTAATACTTATGCCACCTGAGTGCAGCAGAGCATAAAATTAATTGGAGTGGTTTCATAAGGTATGAGGTCCCCAGCCCAACAGTCCTACAATTTTTAGCCTTAGTAAATTGATGCCACTTTCATAGACTGTGAGCCCTTGTGGACAGGATCCCTGGCCCCATTGTACCCGTACGATTGTTTGTCGATTTGTCGTCGTTTTTTGACCACTTGTCTTTGTCTACCCCCTAACTTGTACAGCGCTATGTATCCTAATAGCGCTATATAAATACCTAATAATAAATAAATAGTGTCTGGCCTAATCTTTTTCTAATGCGGAGACTCTTCTTGTGGTGTCTTTGTTGTGAGTTTTGTGAATTTATCAGGGCTCTCTGAGCACTATGCCTACACCTGTCACTCATCTCCCTGTTCCTGATCAATGCGGAAGCTTGAAATACTGGGCTAGGCCTTGTCCTGTGCGTCCGTAATGCTCAATGATGAAAATTTTAACTCTGAGAAATATCACTTTTCCTGATGTCTATCCCTAATTTGAGCTGTTTTTTCAGCTTTTGGGCCACTTTGAGGAAGTTTTTGATTTTGCCTTCCATTGATTTTAATGGGATTTGGAAGTTCGATGAACAGTTTGCCAAACAATTCGGTGAACATATGCTCATTCAGCGAACCAAACCTGAACTTCAAAAGATTTGCTCATCTCTAATTATCATACCATGCATGTGCAACTTTGCATAGCGCTGGCAAATACACCGGCTTTTCTAAAGCATGTTATTATGCCCACAGGTGTGTGATAACCTGCTAATTGGGCCGACTAGTCGGGGAACTAACGCACCCTTGACTAGTCAAAGTCCAAATTTGCATCTCATGAATGGTCTTTAGAAATACTTTATCTATAGATCTGGTTATGTATGTTCCTACATAGAGGGACTGTTAGGCAGGGATTATAGTATGTGCACAGAACTACTTATAGATCTCAGGGAAAAGAGGATATGACAGGTTCCCTTTAATTTTGCTTAATATTTAGTGATACAATTAATATAAAATCATCACTGGACACAGTTTTGAGATTTGCCCCCTTCAGATTTATTCGGCTATGTCTATTGTACATTCATGAGGGATGATGAGGAAGTTCAGGGCTTGAGATCTGACTTTATTAAGGGGAGACATCTCCATCAGTTAGGCAGGGAATATAGATATGTACATAGGACTACTCATGGTTTGATGGAAACAGAAAACCTGACAGGTTCCCTTTAATTCTGCTCAATATTAAGTGATACAGTTAATATAAAATCATCACTGAACACAGAGATTTGAGTTTTACCCCCTCAGATTTATTCGGTTCATTCATGAGGGTTGATGAGAAAGTACAATACTTGAGATGTGACTTCATTAACATCATGAAACAATCACTGATCTCAGGGAGACCAGTCAAGGAAACACTGCGGGCAGCCGGCTAAAGCACTCAAACACAGTGAAATCAGTGTTTGAGACTCCTAATGTCACATCGCCATTGGACTCGGTGGCTGGTGTTCCTGCCTCGGCCACTGGGAGGAGCCGGTTTCCTTCGGCTGATGGCGCCAGTGATAGGAGGGCCTTGTCCTCATAAGGACCTACTCCTGCGACGTCTGCCTCTGTCGCCATGTTTCTCCTTTGGGTGGTGTTGGTAGCAGAGGAGCGGGCCCTGCAGAGCTGTCTGTTAGGCGCAGCCTTCGTTCTGCTGTCAGAAGTGGGGTGGGCGGAGCCAGTCGTGCATCACCATCTGGCCTGGTTCTAGGGGCGGTCCAGATGAGATCATCAGGCTGTGGGCTCCAGCCTATGGGAGGTAGCCGCGCCCTTCAAGTACATTGGAGCCTGGCTTGCAGGCCGCCAGATATAGGTTAGGTTCCCCAGTGATATAGTGTGTGTGTTTAGTTTCGTGTCTGAGCTTGCCTGGATTTCTGACTCTGCCTCTGCCTATTGATTTTGTACCTCAGCTGCCCTCTTGGTTTTGCCCTTGACCTTTGCCTGGATTTTTGACTCTGCTACTGCCTGACGATTTTGTACCTTAGCTGCCCTCTCGGTTTTGACTCGGACTTCTGACTTCGTTGTTCGGGTCTTGATTTTCCCCTGGCGACTTCCCCGGCTCTGTTGCTCATATAGGCAGCTACCCCCTGGGCTCCGCTGTAATTCCAGATCCCTGTATAGGGGTTAAGGGTCTCGGGGTTTCTCGGGGTGCTGCCTACCAGCAGCTCGGCCTCACAGCGGATGGTCGTCACACCTAAACAAGGCTCCACAGACTCTATTTTCATATTTATATTTCCCAGAGGGCAACCCCCCTGGGAAATACAAATATGCAAATAGAGTCTGTAGAGCCTCATTTAGGAGTCTCAAACATGGGACTAGCCAGATAAAACCAACACCAAAACCAGGTATCAATCCACAGGCAGCTGTAATACCAAAACGAGGTATTCAGCTACAGGCAGCTGTTTCGGGTTTTGCCCCTCATCAGTGTGGAGTATGATTCTGGTTAGGTGACACTAATGGGAGTCATCCCCATCACTCCTGGACCAGGAGACAGATGATGAATGATGGCTGCTGGGCTCTGGAGGGAATTTTATAGCCACGGACAGTTGTGACCTCATAAAGCAATGACAGAGCAAGCGGGTGTGGCCCCTTTAGTTAGAATGCGTGGTTGGATGACCTAAGTGATCTGTAAACTTTTCATGAAGATGTGATGTCATCGCACTTCTGAACATTCTAGTTGGAATCCTGCATTCATCAGCCTCATTCAGCTCCGGCCCCTAAGAAAAATAACATCACAATATCAACATGGTGTCTAGAAGGAGTTATAGAAGTGACTCACCGTGGCCGGGGATTCCGGTTTAGACAGGCTGTAGCTCCTTCCTCCTTGTCACGGGTGGGCCGCGCCTGCCGGTAGTGAGGCCCGGTTGAGTGCAGATCAAAAGTCGAAGACGTCTTGTAGGACCAGATTAAAAGGGTTAATTTATTCGTGACGCCACCTATGAGTAGTTCGGTAAGTCCTACCGATGCTGCGGAACCTCCGGGGGATGGATAGCAGCAAGATGGAACGCTCCCCACAGGCTGAGCGGTGATCCCCGGAGGCTGGAGCTGCTTAAGATGTTGTGTGGCAGCTGGGGTTACCTTGTGTGCGGACGGATGCAATCATAAGGAAGCACGGACACTGAAAGTCTCTGTAAC
Source organism: Allobates femoralis (assembly GCA_033576535.1). Lineage (NCBI taxonomy): Eukaryota > Metazoa > Chordata > Amphibia > Anura > Aromobatidae > Allobates > Allobates femoralis. The sequence continues at coordinate 158,269,252 of JARQOC010000001.1, forward strand.
GGGTCTTTACTGTAACCAGCAGGCAGTACATGGTATACAGTTAACGGGTAGTAGACCGGGCGGACTCAGCAGTGATAGGTGTCCTTCAGAGATCCGTAGTGTTCCTCCATTCTATCTAAGTATTTGCCATTGTCGCCCAGGAATACCAGGTCGGGTACGGGGAGGCTGCTTCAATCCCTATCCAAGATGTACGTTATGGATGTTCTGGGGAGCCTTGGGTCCCTCGGTGGGTACACCGCTGGTTAGACGACTGGAATTTGGTGGGTGGTGGGGTGCTCCTGTAAAGCTGCTCCTCCACGCTTCTGGTTCGCGTAGCAGAGGTGAACTGCTGCCAGCTTCGGTACCAGTGAACCGGCTGTAAGTTGGGCATGGGAGTCTTTTGGAACCCGTGGTTGGTGATGCCCGATCCCGGTTGTTGAGGTCTCAGGTGCTAACACCCGACCGGTGACGGCCCAGGGGCTGCACAGCGGTGCAAGCCCCCGCTCCTACTCCAAGTTCAAGTCTGTGTCTCTCTCTTGTCTAGACCCGACTCCTTCTCTTCTCCTACTCCTACTCCTAACACTACCCTTGCACTCCACCCACCAGGACCTTGGATTGGCCCTCTATGTTAAGTGATGCATGCAGGGTTTGGATCTCTAAGTTAACCAGATAACTGCTGGGTCGGAGAATATTGTGGCTGCATTTATGGCTGCAATACCCTCCTGTGACACACTCGTTGCGGGGCGCCACAGAAGCGCTCCCAGATGTCGACTGAGGATCAGGAGGAGGGGTCACCGTCGTCACCATATGACCCATAGAATAGGTAAAGAAATAAAAAGACACAAAATAGCGGGAAAAATGTTTAGACAGAGTGGATCTGATGGATAACCAATATGGCTGCTAATAAATACACCGATCCCCTCCATTCCACTCAGCTGCTAACTTGGGAGACTTTGGGGAAGGCTAGAAGTGAGCTCTTTATCTAGAAAGGCAGTCCTGTTGATGGTTATCTTATTTTTGGCTAAAACCACTGTGGAACATCCACATTAGGATAGTACATGATCCTATTGGGTGGAGTATGACACTAGCATTACAGTTTAGGTGTTCATTGGCTGCTTCTCTCATGGCTCCACCCCCTCGGAGCCTCATTTGTCAAAACAACAAACTTGTTGCCCACATCAACCAATGCAGTAGTCCAAGCAAAGCCAGGGTTTTTTGCCAAATGAAAAATAAGCAATATTTGAAAGCCAACAATCTTGGTGGTTAAAGATTAACCCCCAAAACACACTTTGGGTTTGCTCCATCTGTCCTGACAAAAGGTGACTGTTAGTAAATATGCTAAGGAGGGCGGAGGAGGACACAGGGATTCTCTTTTTGGCTATCTTTGACATGATCATGCCATACCTCATTGTCAGATTTAGCAGCAGAACTGGTCTTGTTGCTCATAGCAACCAGCAACAATGCAACATTCCGAGCTGCATTAGGTGCAAAAGCTGAGCTGTGATTAGTTGCTATGGGCAACAAAGTTACCCTAAATCAGCCCGGTGACTGACTGTGTCCTCTGCGGTGCGCTCCTTTCGGGGAACAACAGAATATTTATCATTTTGGGATATTTGTAGATTTTGAGTAGAAATGATCTAGAGGCAGAATCTGACGTATTTTTCTGTTTGCCGTTCACAGACGCAGGAATCGCCCTTATTAAAGCCGACGGCTGAGAAGTGAGAAGGGGATGTCTCCCGCCAGCGATGACGCCGAACAAATCATACACCGGTGATCAATGTATCAGAATAAAAATAATCATTAATCATTGTTAGGCGGCTGGAGATGATAAATGGACAAATGCAGCAGAAATTGGTTCCTGTGATTTCATGATGCAGCGTTTTCTAACTTCTATTCAGGCTGAATTCCCCCAACAGATATGCTGGGACTTGTAGTGTCCATACACATCTATACTATGTTACAAGTCCAGCAACAGAGTAATATGTTATATCATAATATATACATATACAGTATCTCACAAAAGTGAGTACACCCCTCACATTTTTGTAAATATTTTATTCTATCTTTTCTGAAGATCTGACCCTTTGATACAATGTACAGTAGTCAGTGTGAAGCTTGTGGTGTCATCTACATAACCCAACACAGCCATTAATGTCTAAACCACTGGAAATAAAAATGAGTACACCCCTCACATTTTTGTAAATATTTTATTCTATCTTTTCTGAAGATCTGACTCTTTGATACAATGTACAGTAGTCAGTGTGCAGCTTGTGGTGTCGCCTACATAACCCAACACAGCCATTAATGTCTAAACCACTGGAAATAAAAATGAATACACCCCTAAGGGAAAATTGACTAATTTTGCTAAAATATATTGTGTGGCCACCATTATTTACCAGCACGACCTTAACTCTCTTGGACCTGGAGGTCACTAGATCTTCACAGGATTCGCTGGATCCTCTTCATCCTTCATAATGACGAAGATGGTGGATGTACTGTAGAGACCTCGCGTTCTTCCACCTTCTTTTTGAGAAGGCAGCATAGAAGGTTCATAGGGTTCAGGTCTGAAGATGCTCAGCCAGTTCAGCACCTTCACCCTCAGTGTCTTTCGCAGCAGTGGTCATCTTGGAGGTGTTTGAGGTTGTGATCATGATGGAATATGAAGGGAGGAGATTATGTTTGTCTTCAGTGGGTCACAGGACATGTTGGTATTCATGGTTGCCTCAAAGATCTGCAGCTACCCACAGCCAGCAGCATCATGCAGCCCCAAATCATGACTCTTCACCACCATGTCTGACTGTTGGGAGGACACACTTGTCTTTGTGCTCCTGACCTTGAGCCACCACACACGCTTGACTCCATCTGGACCAAATAAGTAAGGTCTAGCTTGCTGCTCCTGGTTAGCCTGTAATTCTAGCTCCAGTTCTACCAGTAACCAGTCCTGTGATAACTGTTTGTCTATCTTTGTGCCTGGACCTGTCCTGTTTGTGTTTTCCCTGGTACTAGTCTCTCTGCCTAGTTTCTGGAATCCTGCTGTATCATATACCTGAAGTTTTTTGCTGTATCTTATACCTGAAGTCCTCTGCTGTATCATATACCTGAAGACCTCCTGTACCTTTGGGCCTCCTGTACCGATGGGCCAAATAGTTGGGGAACTAACGCCTCCTCGACTAGCCGGAGCCCTAATTTGCATCTCATAAACGATCTTTAGAAATACTTGATCTAAAGATCTGTTTATGTATGCTACTTCATACTGTGACTATCAAGCAGGGAATATAGATATGCACATAGACAGTGGCGTAACGATCGTGGTCGCAGCAGTCGCGGCTGAGACCGGGCCTGGGCCTGTAGGGGAGCCCACGCCTCCCTACAGGGGGTCGTGCCTCTCGCCAGCCAACCCCCCCGCGTGTCAGAGGAGAGGAGGGGAAGGAAGCTTCCTGCTGCTGATCCCGCCCCTCCTCTCTTCTGATCTGACGCCAGCTCCCTGCCCTGCATTGTGCTCCTCGCCTGCAGTTACTAGCACCCCCCCCCCAAAGCTTTTCCCTGTCCTCACCAGCGGCGTGATGGCTTCATGGGTGCCCGCTCTAACATTTGCACCAGGGCCCGCCAGACTATGGTTACGCCGCTGTGCATAGAACTACTCATGGTTCTAGAGGAACAGCCTTTTTGACAACAATGGAAGCTCTCTCCTTGAAGTTCTTGATGATGCGATAGATTGTTGACTGAGGTGCAATCTTTCTAGCTGCGATACTCTTCCCTGTTAGGCCATTTTTGTGCAGTACAATGATGGCTGCACGTGTTTCTTTAGAGATAACCATGGTTAACTGAAGAGAAACAATGATACCAAGCACCAGCCTCCTTTTAAAGTGTCCAGTGGTGTCATTCTTACTTAATCATGACTGATTGTTCGCCAGCCCTGTCCTCATCAACACCCACACCTGTGTTAATGGAACAATCACTAAAATGATGTTAGCTGCTCCTTCTAAGGAAGGACTGCAATGATGTTGAAATGTGTTTTGGGGGTTAAAGTTCATTTTCTAGGCAAATATTGACTTAGCAAGTAATTGCTGTTAAGCTGATCACTCTTTATGACATTCTGGAGTATATGCAAATTGCCATTAGAAAAACTGAAGCAGTAGACTTTGTTAAAATTAATATTTGTATCATTCTCAAAACCTTTGGCCATGACTGTACAGTAATTGTCATCACAGTCCAGCGTAACCAAACTGTGTCATCCATCATCCATCTGCAGCCCCCATCATCCCCAATGTCCCCCTGCAGTGTCAATCATCCTTCTGCAGCCCCCATCATCCCACCAATATCCCCCTGCAGCCCCTATTATCCTTCAACAGCCCCCAACATCTCCCAATATCCCCATTATCCATCTTCAGCACCCATCATCCCCCAATGTGGGAGCAGGAAGGAGGACAAGTGCCGACCATCCGGCGGGAGAATTGATCTTTCATTGCCCCCATAAAGTATGATGCCACCAAAAGTGTCCCACAAACACTATGATCCCCCCACAGTGAATTCCTTCACAGGACCCTCCACACGTACCATACGGTACCCCCCAACTACTCTGGTACAGTATGATCCCCAACTGTGACCACCTCACAGCCCTCCATATAGTATAATGGTCCCTAAACCTCTTTACGCTGTATAATAGACCCCAACACAGCCCTCAAATAGCCCCCCCATAAAGTATAAAGGCTCCATCATAGCCCTGCAAGTATTATTCTGCCCCCACAGAGCCCTCCAAATATTGTAATGACTTCCATATAGTATAATTGGCTCCATATATTTTAATACACCCCCATAAAATGCACCTCCGTAGACAATGCACCCCCATAGTCCTCCATATATTACACTGAACCCCATAAACCTACAAACATTATAAAGCTCCGCCATAGCCCTCCATATAGTATTATGCACCCCATATCCCTTCATATACCATACAGCACCGCATGTACAATATAGCACCGCTCATATACAGCACAGGAGCCCCATATACAGCACCCCCATAAATAGCACAGTACCCCCATATATAGCACCCCAGTATACAGCACAGCTGCCCCATAAACAGAACAGCACCCCCATAAACTGCACAGTACTCCCATATACAGCACAGAAGCCCAATATACAGTACAGCACCCCCATGAACAGCATAGTACCCCCATATACAGCACCACCATATATGGCACAGCACCCTCATATACGGCACAGCACCCCCATATACAGCTCAGCACCCCCATATACAGCACCCCAGCCCCATGTACAGCAGCCCCACATACAGAGCACCCCGATATACAGCAGACTCCCCATATACAGCACCCCAGCCCAATATTCAGCACCCCCACATACAGCATACCCCCGCCAGATACAGCAGAGCCCCCCATATACAGCAGAGTTCCCCTATATACAGCACTGCAGCTCCATGTACAGCAGATCCCCCCATATACAGTACCCCAGCCCCATATACAGCACCCCCACATACAGCAGAGAAACGCTTGATTGTTCAGTGATCACGCTTCAAATGTTTGGCAATTTCAAGACTGCTGCATCCCTCAGCAAGACATCTCACAATTTTGGACTTTTCAGAGCCCGTCAAATCTCTCTTCTGACCCATTTTGCCTAAGGAAAGGCATTGGCCCAATAATTAAGCACACCTTATATAGGGTGATGATGGCATTACACCACACCTCTCCTCATTACAGAGATGCACATCACCTGATTTACTTAATTGGTAGTTGGCTCTCAAGCCTATACAGTTTGGAGTAGGACAACATTTATAAAAAGTATCATGTGATCAAAATACTCATTTGCCTAATAATATAGAATAGTATATCAGGGTCAGGATTGCAGTGTGACCATGAGATGGCGGCCACGACCCCTCCCCATACAAAAGTGTGAGAGGGCTGGAATGTAAGATGATCCTGCAGCTCCCAGCATCCACACCCCTGACACAACTCCTGCTCTCTGCAACAGCATGAGACTGTCAGGCTGAAATTCTACAATTCTACATCCTACGAGGGAGGGGGAGAGCCAAAGAGCAGGTATAATTTTATTGAATTATAAGCGACCTTGGATCCTAGAACTGCAGTATACAGCTCTGCTTCATCATGTAGGATGGCAGGGACTATACTAAATAGTTTTCTCTCCCTGGAATTATCCTTTAAAAAACAAAATATGACGTTCATGGAACAAAAACGACCAGAAAGACGATAAAGAAGACACTTCAGGAAAGGCACTGTCCAAAAGACGCCATGTGCAAACACACACATGGTTCATTAAGATACAGTTTAGTGTTACAAAGGTGTTATTGACAGACCAATGGAGATCCGACTAATGGGACCACCATCAGCCTCAAGATGAGGGGAATTAAGCACTACAGCTTTTCCATTCATGTTGCCTGTACAGCAATGCCTTTATCCCCCTGCTTTTAGACCCCTACACATGACTACAGCAATGTTGTAGTTGTCAAACAAGCACTATTAGGCCTCATTCAGATGTCAGGTTTTTTCACATATAAGAATACGGACCCCATTTCATCAGTATTCGGTTAGGGCTTTATCAGAGTTTAGTCTGATTTTCATCAGTTTTTCTCGCACATGGAAAAAAATAAAAAAGTTTCTTCATCTTCTATCTAATAGTCTGTGAAAATTGGACTGCACTTGCTGTATGATTTCTTCAAGGATCCATAGACCTACATTGCCAATTTTGATCTGACACTCGGCTCTAAATTAGACATGTCTCAGCGCTGTTGTGTGTTCCGCTCAGTCCTTGAAATATCAAGGACATGTGAATGACCCCAATTACTGTTAGGGCCGCTTTACACACACCAACTTCTGTGTCAAACTTCTGAACAGATCTCTGGTTGCAGTGAAATCATGGACACATTGTTACATTTGTACACAGCCACAAAATGGAACAATGTGTCCATGATTTCACTGCAACCAGAGATCTGTTCAGAAGTTGGACACAGAAGTTGGTGTGTGTAAAGCGGCCCTTAGGGTACCTTTACACGCTGCTACTGGCGGGTGGATACAACCAGCTACATGCTACAAATGTAGCTTGTAGCGGCAAAATACCCCGTAGTAGCGGCGTGTGAAGACAGTAGGAGGCACCCGGCAACAGATGCATCTGTTTCCGAGCACTGCCCTGAAACAGGTGGCTACACAGGCGATTGTAGCGAGCTGTATCGGCGTGTAAAGAAGCAAGAGAAGGGATGTGTCGACACCAGGCAATGTACCTGGTATGTAGCTGGGGCGTGACACAGGCTCCGGGATACCGCCCCCCTTCAGCGATCATTGGTGGAAGCTCCTGCGTTACGATTGGTAGTCGCTGCATAGGGAGGCATATTTAAGGAGCTGACCAGTCACACTACACAATTGCTCGAGCGTCATGTATTAAACAGCCTCCTGCGATGCCTGGCCAATCATGTGTTTCTTGCTTTGTCCTATCAGCGTACGGACGTCTCGTAATCCACAATTGTGGCACGCCTATGTGCTGTCCCTGCTGCACCAGGTCCGCCCATATTAGCTGGTTGTAGCGGTGTGTAAATGAGGTAAGATGAGCTACAGAAGGTGACTTGAGACACCCGGCGGTGTATCCAGAGATAGATGTAACGTAGCATAGCGCACCTTGTGGCGGCGTGTAAAGGTGGTGCGATTACCGTTTGTAACCGTTTGTGCGTGCTCGTGCACGTGAAGTAGCTGGTTGTATCCACCTGCCAGTAGCAGCGTGTAAAGGTACCCTTAGGGTACTTTCACACTAGCGTTTTTTTAAAATCGCGGAAGATGCGGTGAAAAAAACGCATCTGCTGCGATTACCGCATACCAGCTGCACTAGCGGCAGGTGCGGCCGTGAAAAAAACGCGGCTGACCGCGGTTTT
>JARQOC010000001.1:158277221-158287490 GCA_033576535.1 Allobates femoralis
CCAAAACAGAGCTCTACTAAAGTGAAAAAACAGATCACTTTAGAAGAGCACAGTCTGAATGGCAAAAATGAAAACCATAGACCTTGCTGGGGTGTCATTTGAGTGATCCGTTTTTGCAATGCACTGCAAAAACGGATAAAAAAAAAACGATAGAAAACGCACAGTGTGAATGTAGCCTTAGTGTGATGAATGCTGGAGAGAAATTGGGGGCCCAAATTATCCTTTTCTTTTATGTCATATAATGCAGTTCTAACATCACAGGCCTTTCACAAGGTTACTTGTAGTTCACTAAACACAATATTACAGGCCAGACAACTAAAAGATCAGGTAAATGCAGCAGGCACAAGCATCAGACACTAAGATTTAAAAGGTTTCCTCATTAAAGACATCCACTAAATGCAATACATGTATCATAGTTGGGGACCCCATTAGTGACCTGACCCAAAGACTGTCTTCACACATCCACATTTCACAGTTTTTGTATGAGCCATGATTTCCAGACTGGCAGCAGGTCATCTGAACCAAACTAACACACTAAAAGGCATAGATGAGGCAGGTAGTTCGGGGTCAGGAACCCATGCCTGGTTTGGAAATTGCAGTCGTGCATTAAATTGTGTGATGTGATGGCAGCCTAAAAGCCACTTCACACGCTAGGATATAGGTGAACAGAAAAGGAGGACAGGGTGTCAGCGCAGGACTTATCAGACCTGGAGGCACCGTGACGTGGTTGTGAGCAAGCAGACATTGGCCAATGTATGTACTAAGACCCCCAGAAAATAAAAATAAGAATAATGAGTTTTTTGAAAAAAACGTAAGTTTTTAAATTTTTTTCTAATTTTTTGCTTGTTAGCATATGTACGATATTGGTAGTAGCTGTGTGCTGCAGAGACATTTTTTTCTTGGTATTTCATCCAGCATCACTGCTAGCACCAGTTCACATTGTGTCTTTTTTTGCTTTGTGAACGAGATCGTTAGCTAGGTCACGTGACCGCGATCCTTCCAACATCGTTAGTGCGTTGTCACACGCAAGGAATATCATTAACGATCTTAAATTTGGCAACGCGATAGCTATTTTGAGAAGATCGTTTGAACGACATGAAACAGCGTCAGGAATAGGAGAATTATGAACGATACTGTTCAAAAAGGTGTCACACTGAACGATGTTGCTGCTTCCCAGAACTTAATTGGACGACGAACGATAGATTTGAGGTTCGGATCTCAAATTTTTGATGACTGTTCTAACGATTTTTCCTTCCTACATCGTTCGTTTACATGCAAACACGCACAAACGATACCGTTTGAACAATCAAAATCTGTGACGTTTCAACGTATATTGTTAATGATATCCTAGCGTGTGAAGCGGCCTTAAGGGTGTGTTCCCATGTACAGCAATGACTGTGAATCTTTTGTTGCATATTTGCTTGTAGAAAATCTGCTGCCTTGTACAGTACCAGAACTGAACATGTTCATACTGAGGCTGTCAATGTTTGGAATGCAAAGGGTGACATTTTCATAAAAATATCCGCAGCTACATAGAAGCATATGAAAAGGTACCTTTACACGCCACCACAGTGCCTAGCAACAAGTATCAACCGCACGTGCACGTTTTTGACGGTTGATACCGATCGCCGATACCGCATGTACACGCCGCCATTGGTTTCAACTGAAGGTATTGTGGTTCCCCGGAAGTTCCCACAGATCCTGCGATAACTGCCTGTTGAATACCCTTGCCGCTTCACATGCCGCAACCTCTAAGGGAATGTGGGCGTACATCTTTCGCGCCGCAAGTACATAGGAGTGACAGAGTAGTGTATTCCGTGATGCCAAAATGTTGATTGGACAACGCAATAGCGTCATGATTGAGCAGCCCGCACAGGAAGGCTGACTAATTATTATTAGTCACTAATACATGACGCCATTGCAATTGTGGAGTGTGAATGGATAGCTCTTTAAATATGGCGCCCTGTGAAGGGACACCCAATGGAAACACAGTAGCCCCCACCAATCATCACTGATGGGGCGCAGTATCCATGAGGCTGTGTCACGCCCTTGGGAATTCACTAGGCGACGGTGATTCAATCCCTGTGCCCCGTTTAGACGCCACTACCATGGCAATTGTGCCTTTGTGTTGCCTTGGGTTTTTGAACACGGCTCAGACACAGGTATCCGAGTCAACTGCAGGAAACCTGATGACTTTCCCAATTTACTCACCGCTATTTCGTAGCAATTTCAAGGCAACAGGCACAAAAATCCCCATTGCCAGGCAGTTGCTACCATGCACTGGTGGCGTGTAAAGGTAACTTTAAAGATAACCTGTTATGCATTTCATACTGCCCTGTTAAATGTTCATGTTGCCCAAACTACGAGCAGCCTGTTTGCACAATTCTGACGGGAAATATACACAGACATAAGATCAGTCTGGTGACGGCACAGGCCAACTCTTCCCAGCACTCCAGCTGATTGACCAGTCCCTCCATATGTGCAGCCAAAAATGGCTTCACAAGGGTCTTTGTCTCTGGTTATTTTCCTTGGCCGTATCTTCTAATTATATGATCTCTAAAATACTGGCGCATTTCAGAGAAAAATATACCTTGTTGTAGCAATTGTGCAGCTAGGTTCTGATTTCTGCTGCTCGTGGTTCAGAAAGCATGAATCGTGGAACAGCTTCCCTTAGGCGGCCGTCACACGGTTCAATATCGCTAGCGATATTGTTAGCGATCACGTGCACGCGCGATCGCTAACAATATGCTCACATCGTTGGTGAGCTGTCACACAGACAGACTCACCAGCGATGTGGAGCAGCGAGATCGCTGGTAACTATGGTACACATCGGGTTACTAGGCGCCGCGCTTATTAACCCGACGTTTACCATAGATACCATCTCCCAGCATAGGCTCTGCCGCTGGGAGATCGTTCATCATGGTGTCACACACCACGATGAGGCAGATTGTTCAAGCGTTTATCGCTTGATATAGCTCCGGCTCACCAATCTGCGATCTAACGATCTAGCGATTTTACATTGTAAAATCACTTGATTGCACGCGCGATGCACAAATGATATCCTTAAGCGATCAAAACCAGATCGCTTAAGCGATATCGTGCATTATATTGATGCGTGTGACGGCCGCCTTAGAGATTTGCTGTTGTTTTAGCGTGTCTCTTCTGCAATGTTCATGGACTTAAAGGGGTACTCCCATCTCCAAGATCCTACCTCAAAATGTAATAGATGTAATAATAATAATATTGGCAAATGCCTCCAATTAGAAATGTATGCTGCACTACAGGTTCTCCTGATTAGCTATGACTCTTACCTCATGTGCAGGGCATTGCAGCTTAGGTATCCATGGTTACAATAACTCAAATAGTGACAGTTAGTTATTTAGTCACTCGTGGTCATAATCATGGATACCTAAGTTACTGTGATGCCCACACATGAAGCAAGCGACATAACCAATCAGAAGAATTGGTTATTTTCTAATTGGAAGTATTTGCTATCATACCTACTACATATTGGAATAGGATCTTGGAGATGGGAATACCCCTTTAAAGCACCACTCTGTTCAAGTGGTGCTATAAATCTAAGCTCCGTTCCCCAGGTCTTAAGGCCACGTCACACGTAACGATATCGTTGCCAATATCGTTCAAAAGTCACGTGTTTTGTGATGCTTGAACGATGTCGAAACGACATTGTTGCGTGTGACAATACAAACGATGAACGATCAGTCGGCTGATCGTTCCTCGTTTGATTTTTGTCCTGTCCTCAAATCAATCGTTGGTCGCCCGGTGGACACGCAGCATCGCTGCGTGTGACACCAGGAGACGACCGATAAGCCAGCTCCCAGCGCCTCTCAGCAAGCGCTGGGAGCTGGTATCCAAGGCAAACTGCCCTAGTTATCCACTGTGTACCTTGGATACCAGCCGGTGAGCGGAGAAGACTGGTAACCAAGGTATACATCGGGTATGTAGGCAGCACGCGCTGCCTAGTTACCCACAGTTTACCTTGGAAACCAGCCTGCTCCCACTTACCGCAGCCTGGCAGCGGGAGCAAGACATCGTGGAAACGATATTTAAATCGTTTCCATGATGTCTCTGGTCCATTGATCGCTGGTGAGTCTGCCTGTGTGACAGCTCACCAGCGATCTGAACAATATTGTTAGCGATCGTGTGTGCATGTGATCGCTAACAATATCGTTCTTCAAATTGATGCGTGTGACGGCACCATTATACTAACTCTCTGACGGTTTCATATTTTTTCAGTGTCGCTCCTGTTCTACAGCGCCATCTCTCTGACCATAACTTTCAGAGTGGCCAGAAGTCAGAAGTTATAAAACAAGCTGTCAATGCATGTCTATGAGAGTCACAAAGAGGCCAAAACAAGGCACTCATAGACGAGTGACCGCCGCTCGCTCCATGAAGCACAGGAGCAGCCGACAGATCACAAACTGCCAGAGACTGACAGGAGCAGCAGGAAAAGAAGATAAAGTGACCAGAAGATGAGTATAAAACTGGGGACCAGAGATTTAGGTTAGAAGCAACCCTCCAGTGCTGAAATAACAAAAACAGTTGGAGTGCTGCTTTATATCTGTAGAGATTGTAGGGTACAGTGTGATACTTTGGCTGCAGCTATTGAATTTCTATCTTTGAGTGTCTTAAATAATTTTCAAACCTGACTAATCTTGGTTTAAGAACTTTTTCTTCAAATAACTGTGATCTGGGCAAACCTAAGGCTATGTGCTGAGTCGACACTACACAAGTGATGCAGAATTATCTGCATCTGCTTTTAGCATGTATTAAGCAGTGAAAGTGTTGACCTTTTGCTAGGTAAAATCTGCTCTTTGTTGCAGAAAATTCTGCATCCGTCCCTGCTGTCCCCACCCTGTAACAGGCAGCTTACCTAGGATACCGGCCTGCACTTCTGGGTTTCGGCGGTATCACACATCACGTGGGTCACATGCCCCCTACCCATGTGACATGTGAAGAGGCCGAAACCGGGAAGTGTCGGGCAGTATGCAAGGTAAGCTGCATAAAAGAATTGCATGCTGCTTATTTTTGTGGATGAAAAGATCCGTAAAAATCTGCAGCTATTATGCTGCACTAAAATGCGCAGGCATGGAAACAGTGTGGCACCCCACTGGTCAGTGCGCCATAGTAGGGGTACTGCACCGATAACTGAGTGGGCGGTATTCCTATCATTGGGGAGTGTAACGTCAACCTGAGGTTCCCATCCTGGCATCCCTACACCTAGACTAGGGGATCAATCAGCAACCCGTTACTAGGGTAACCGGTCCCGGTGGGAGGAGACTTAGGATAGGGAGAAGCGGGAAACTAACAGGCAGGTCTAGTCTTGCCTGAGGAGCGAAGCAGGGAGGAAGCCCTAAAGGGGACCCCCAGGGAGGGCGCCCAGAAGGAGCGGCGACCCAGATGAAGAGAGGAGACCCAGTGCCGGACCTGCTACAGTCCAGGGGAAGCCTAGTCCACAATGGAGAACCGGCTCCGAGTTGTAGTGCAGGAGTCCAATCCTGAGCCGCCAACACCGGTAGGTCGTGGGCCAATATAATAGCCCCTGTATCTAAAGGGTTGAGAATGCGCAAATAGGGTCTTATCTTTTTTAGACAGATGTATGATGTGAATATTGGTATTGCTCACCTGATGTGGTTGTGTAGCACACAACCAGCGTAATCGCTCAGAAAAAACAGCTGCTGCAGGGACCGTACTTCCACAGGATGCGGTGCTCAAAACACAAGGTTATTTGGACGAAGTACCTTTATGTTCGCGCTGCTGTCAGACCGGTATACCAATGACACTGGACGTCTAGGTATTTGGAGATATAGATTTATTTCCAACGCGTTTCGGAGCCATGTGCCGAGCTCCTTCCCTGAGGAAGGAGCTCGGCACGTGGCTCCGAAACGCGTTGGAAATAAGGAAATAAATCTATATCTCCAAATACCTAGACGTCCAGTGTCATTGGTATACCGGTCTGACAGCAGCGCGGACATAAAGGTACTTCGTCCGAATAACCTTGTGAATATAATAGCCCCGACTCCCCCGTCCAGAATGTGCAGCCCCACCAGGATCACTAAACAGGGTTGAGCCCCTTAGAAGAGAAGAAGGGTACCTCATAGCACCCGATGGGCCTGGTAGACAACTGGCTGTACAGGGCAGCGCAAGGAAGTAAGGAGGCGCAAGGAAAGTAACGAGATAGTGAAAGCAAAGCAGAAGGTACTCTCTGGGAGCCTCAAAGAGATGTTATTCTCCTCAGTGACTACCCAGCCAGCTACCCACTAAGACTGTGTAACTGTGAACCTGCATGCCGGCACAACCAGTTTCCAGTAAAGTACCCATATAGAGCTACTAAGTCTCCGTGTCTCTTTCCTCATGATATATTAAGTAGCCGCCATCTCGACAACAGGTGCAGCTGCAACACTGCCCCCGGGTTCCGAGTTCCCATAGACCCCCTAGGTGAATCAACAGCGCAAGCACAGTCACATTGTCTTTGCTGGCTGGCCTATATACTATGGGCATTTGCTGTACATTTTTACAAATATGCTGTAAAAATGCCCTCACCTTGGCACATAGCCTAATATTTTATATTGGCTTTTTCTTTTGGTCACTATTTATTAAGTTTTCATTAACAATCATTATAAGGGCCACTTTACACACACCAACTTATCTGTCCAACTTCTGAACAACTTACTGGTTGCAGTGAAATCATGGACACATTGTTCCATTTGTACGCAGCCACAAAATGGAGCAATGTGTCCATGATTTCACTGCAACCAGTAAGTTGTTCAGAAGTTGGACAGATAAGTTGGTGTGTGTAAAGTGGCCCTAAGAGCCACGGTCACACACACAGATAATTGTGCAGATATTGTTTGCAGATCTCTGGTTGCAGTGAAATTATGGACACATTGTTACATTTTGTGGCCGTGTATAAATGGAACAATATGTCCATGATTTCACTGCAACCAGAGATCTGCGAACAATATCTGCACAATTATCTGTGTGTGTGACGTGGCCCTAAGAGTGCATTCACATCTAGATATATAAAATCACCTAGATTCTCAGCCAGTAAGGCGGCCGTCACACGCATCAATTTCTTGCACGATATCGCTTAAGCGATCTGCTTTTTGATCGCTTAAGCGATATCGTTTGTGCGTTGCTGCGTGTAATCAAGCGATTTTACAATATAAAATCGCTTGATTGTTAGATCGCAGATATGAGAGCCGGAGCTCATATCAAGCGGTAATCGCTTGATCAATCTGCATCATCGTGGTGTGTGACACCACGATGAACGATCTCCCAGCGGCAGAGCCTATGCTGGGAGATGGTAAACGTCGGGTTACTAAGCGCCGCGTGGCGCCTAGTAACCCGATGTGTACCATAGTTACCAGCGATCTCGCTGGTCCACATCGCTGGTGAGTCTGCCTGTGTGACAGCTCACCAACGATGTGAGCGATATTGTTAGCGATCGCGCGTGCATGTGATCGCTAACAATATCGCTCACAAGATTGCAGCGTGTGACGGCCGCCTAAGGGCCACTTTACACACACCAACTTATCTGTCCAACTTCTGACCAACTTACTGGTTGCAGTGAAATCATGGACACATTGCTCCATTTTGTGGCTGTGTACTAATGGAACAATGTGTCCATGATTTCACTGCAACCAGCAAGTTGTTCAGAAGTTGGACAGATAAGTTGGTGTGTGTAAAGTGGCCTTTTCAGTAAGGAAACGTACGCCCGTCGTCCTTCCCGCACCTCCTTCCCCGCCACATAATGAGAGGCGAGTAGGAGAGTGTCATGCATTTTTTTTTCCTCACCTAGCATCTATATGTCATGCGTGTGTCATCTGTATGTCATGCGATTGCTGTGTGAGTGTGCTTTTATTTTCTCGCCGAGCATCCGTATGTCATGTGAGTGTGCTTTTTTTCTAGGTGAGAAAAAAAACAAACATTCGCACAGCAGTCGTATCATGCTAGGTGAGGAAAAATTGTGCACTTGCATGACATACAGATGTGAAGGCCACTTTACACACACCAACTTATCTGTCCAACTTCTGAACAGATCTCTGGTTGCAGTGAAATCATGGACATATTGTTCCATTTTGTGGCTGTGTACAAATGGAACAATGTGTCCATGATTTCACTGCAACCAGTAAGTTGTTCAGAAGTTGGACAGATAAGTTGGTGTGTGTAAAGTGGCCTTTTCGGTAAGGAAACGTACGCCCGTCGTCCTTCCCGCACCTCCCTCCCCGCCACATAATGTTTGTAAGGCGGCCGTCACACGCTACGATCTCGCTAGCGATATTGTAAGCGATCACGTGCACGCGCGATCGCTTACAATATCGCTCACATTGCTGGTGAGATGTCACACAGACAGACTCACCAGCGATGTGGAGCAGCGAGATCGCTGGTAACTATGGTACACATCGGGTTACTAGGCGCCGCGCATCGCTTAGTAACCCGACGTGTACCATAGTTACCATCTCCCAGCATAGGCTCTGCCGCTGGGAGATCGTTCATCGTGGTGTCATACACCACGATGAAGCAGATCGTTAAATCGTTCATCGCAAGATGTGAGGTCCGGAGCTCAGATCTCGATCTTGCGATTTGAACACTTCACACGCACAGACATCGTTCACGCGATGTTTAATCAGGCGCGTTCAAGCGATATCTTTCAAGATATCGTAGCGTGTGATGGCCGCCTAACCTGTACCTCCTAACGGAGCACTTGGATTAAAAGAACCTTCATCTAATGGTGAGTGCCGTCTGTTTCTTCTAAATTTAAGGAAAAAAATGCACACTTGCATGATTTACGGATGCTAGGTGAGGAACAAAAAAAAGCATACTCGCATGATACTCTCCTACTTTTTCTGGATGAGAATCTAGGCAATTTTATATGCACAGATGTGAACACACCCTTAAGGCAAGTTTCACACTTGTGTATTTTGCAATCCATCCATCCACCCAAGGATCTGTGCACACAGATGCCAACAGATGTCCATGCAACGTTTTATTTAATCGATCAGTCATCAGTCATCAGAAATAGGGTTGGGAGAAGGTGTAGCTTGCTTCTGAGCATGCTGCATGCAACAAACAGATCCGTGCACAGGGAAGCAATAGGGTACATTTTGAAACAGCTCAGTTTTCCATAGAGTTCCATTTTAATTCATAATGTATAATCCCGGATCCATGAGCGACCATTTGTCTGCATATTATTCACGCGAGGCCAAAAATGTAACATTTTGCGTTTTTGGGGATGTGAAAAATACGCAGAGAAATAGATCCGTGACAAAATAATGACAACTGGATGCACACGCACGAAACCGTCACCAGTCAAAATCAATGCAGACAAGAACGGATCTGAGTCCATCCGTGTCAAAATGAACACAAACGGATTGCAAAATATGCAAGTGAGAAACCAGCCTTACAAAGAGGATTGTGCTGTAATTTGGGGCTTCTTTTGATAGATGTGGAATAGATGTCGAGGTAACAGCTTTATTTCCCCAGGATCCACTAGCTGATCTGGTGTAATGCAGCGAAGGCTAGATTATATAACTAATGACTCCTCCTCTCTATGTGGCGAGTACTGTCATTAATCAAATGCATCTAGCGATGCTGAGAGTGAGGTGTAACATTGCTGAGGATATCTGTTTTCTATAATTAGCCCCAGGATGGCTGCAACAGGACAGCTCACTGACTTTACAAGACAGCCAATTGCTTGTTGGCAAATGTATCAAAGACGCGTGAATGACAAAGTGACCTGTCATAAGAAATGTCTAGAGGACTCCGAAAGGTGAACCTCTAATTATACAGTTACCAAGTGACTTGAATGTAAAGGGACAACTTCAGAATTTCTAGTAAATTTCTAGCATATCATCCAGTATAATCTTGAAATATTTCACATACCCACCATCCAGCACGTGACGCGGGTGCAACTGTAGGGGGTTAATCTATCTTGAATCTTCCATTCTAGACTAGGACCACATGGAGACTTTTTGTAACACTTCTCATTCACAGTATAAGCGCGTGTTTACACTAAGTTTTCATACATGGACCTTTCTGGTTGAAAAATCCACATCTGAATAAACGTTTTTAAAAGACATTTGGTTTTTGGCCTGGTTTTCTTAGAACATACTGTTTTTGACACTTTTTAAGCAGTTTTTATCTCAATATCTCAGCATGGTTTTAATTAAAATATAAAGTATAGCGACAGATGGTTTCTTGGCGAGATCCGATCCATACACCGCATTAACAAAAATGTGCATTTTG
>JARQOC010000001.1:158292675-158356230 GCA_033576535.1 Allobates femoralis
TGTTGATTTAGCATCTGTGGGCTCTGTGAAAGTAACATAGCATCCATAATCTATTTCAGCCTAATTAGTGGTCAAAACAATTAAATAGCAATCCTCCAAACCATGTGCCTGAACAGTTGTTTTCGACCACACATGGAATATCACAAACAACTTGTGGAGTCCACTGTTTCTTGTTACACATTATAAAAACTTAAAATTTGTAGATAAAACAACATTTCACTGTAAAAAAGTCATTTTTATTTTTCATGTTTAATTATATCAAATTCTGTAAAGCACTAATGGATACAAAATGGTCAACAATCGCCCTCCCTAGATTAATTCCTTGCAGGGTCTAGTCTCCAAAATGGGGTCACTTGTCGTAGTTTTTGCTGTTTTGCTATCTCAGGGACTCTGCAAAGGCGACATGGCATCTATAATCTATTCCAGCCAAATTTGCTAGGGTTGTTAGTAATATACCCATGTGTGGATGGTGTATGAGAGTCCTATGACGGGTAGCTAGTGTTCCTCTGTAGAGAGCACAGAGAGTAGAAGAGTATATTGCAGATTTAACATTGTATTTTTTTTCATCAAGAATATGGCTTATAGAGGAAGTAGTCGGCTATATGAAAAAGGAGAATGTGATATTGTTGTTACACTAGAGCAGGGGTGGAGTATTCTTTAATGCCGGGGGGCCATTTTGAAATTTTTACCATCATTCGGGGACGCACATAATTATCAACCTGAAAATTACCCTACTATATTTGGTAAAACAATTAATTCACTCACCCCTACTGTGACAGATGGAGCGGCTTCTCTTTGGTGTGGCTGTGATGTTCAGTGACATTGATCTTATTCTTTCTCACAACTGCTTTTCCAAGTCTGTGTTGGCCTGAAGAGCAGTCAACTCTGTGTGAAAATGTTTCAAAATCCTATACATCACACAAGAGAAGCTGGGACTATTGTATATACACATCACATAAAAGATGCTGAGACTGCTGTTTATACATCATATAGGAGACGCTGGACTACTGTATATACATCACATAGGAGACGTTGGGGGACTGCTGCATATATATCACATAGGAGACACTGGGACTTCTGGATACATCATATAAGAGACACAGACTGCTGTATACGCATGGCTGGAGATACTTTTACTGCTGCATATGCACAATATACAGAAGACGCTAGGACTACTGTACATACATCACACAGGAGATTCTAGAACTGCTGAATATACATCACATAGAAGACGTTGGGACTGCTGTGTATACATGTGTATTATATATTATATATATATATATACATACCATCAGCAGCCAAGGACAAAATGCTAACACTGCACTTACAGGATGCAGTCAGACCCCATTATGTAGAGCAAGCCCAGGTGCAGGCAGATAAAATCACCTCTACCTACAAAGAAATGTGGGAGGTGACTTTTCATGCACATAGTGGGCTTGCATAGGACGCAATTCACACTGATACATATGATGCGGAGTGTCTGATAACCACCCACCGGTCCTGCCACCTGACCAAATGGGCCGCCCAGTACGATGTCTCCACACCACTGGATGAATAGGGCCCAGCCGCACCCCGCGAAACAGGGACATGATGATTATATGCTTAAGTGTCTTGGCCAACACATGAACCAATACCCCATATAAAAGGTTTTTTGTCTATCATAAAAAACGTTTTGCACTTTTTTATCATATTCATGGGGTGTGGCTGGGCCCCATGGGGCGCTATTCATCCAGTGGTGCAGA
The DNA here is from genome assembly GCA_033576535.1 of Allobates femoralis. NCBI lineage: Eukaryota > Metazoa > Chordata > Amphibia > Anura > Aromobatidae > Allobates > Allobates femoralis. The sequence goes on from JARQOC010000001.1 coordinate 158,294,418, forward strand.
GATATTGTACTGGGCAGCCCAATTGGTCAGGTGGCAGGATCGGTGAGTAGCTACACACCACTGGATGAATGGCGCTCCATGGGATCGAGCCGCACCCCCCTGAAAATGATAAAAAAGTGCAAAAAGCTGCCATCCGGCCCCATAGGGCAACATTACCGCAAAATCAGGTCCGGAGCTGTCAGGTTTACACCAGACAGCCCCAAACCTGATCACACAACGGTGTGCAGCCAGCCTTAGCAGAATGCAGTCAGACCCCATTATGTAGAGCAAGCCCAGGTGCAGGCAGACAAAATCACCTCTACCTACAAAGAAATGTGGGAGGTGACTTGCCATGCACATATTGGGCTTGCATAGGACGCCATTCACACTGATACATACGATACGCTTGATGCTTGGCAGATGCTGCCAATCACTCACCGTCCGCAATTCTGACAGATACGGATGAGCTGCAGCTCATCAGTATCTGCCAGAAGCAATCGGATGGTGCAGCAGAGTGCCTCTCTAAGGGGCAGTGTAAAAATAAGAATGAATTAGTAAATACAGTTTTTATAAAAATGTAAAAAAAAAAATAAACATAAAAGTTTAAATCACCCCCCTTTTCCCATTCACAATAAAAGTATTAAAAAAATACAAAAAACACGTTTGGTATCGCCGCGTTCAGATCTATCAATATAGAAAATCAATTAATGAGAGCCATGAACTACGTAACAGAAAAAAGGTGAAAATGGCAAAATAGTTTTTTTTTTTTTTTAATTGCCACAACATTGCTATAAAATGCAATAACGGGAGATCAAAACAGCGCATTCACCCAAAAATGGTATCATTAGAAACGTCATCTCAAGACGCAAAAAATAAGCGTCACACAGCCCCAGATCCCGAAAAATGAGGACGCTACGGGGCGCAGAACAAGGCGCAAAAAGTGCAATTTCTGTTTTTTCTTCAAGCTTCTGAATTTTTTTTCACCACTTAAGATACCAGTAAAGGTATACATGTTTGGTATCTACAAACTCGTACCAACCTGAGGCATCACACCGTCACATCTGTTTTACCATATAGTGAACATGGCGACTATAAAACCCAAAAAACAAACATATAATTGCACTTCTTTTGCAATTTCTCTGCACTTGGAATTTGCACCCTGTGACCTGTGCAGGCAATCACTGTCCTCAGCGGTCATGTGTGCCTACAGCAGAGGCCTGTGATTGGCTGCAGGGGTCACGTGATTGATAGAGCACCTGGAGATCCAAGCAGTGATAGGAGTAGTGTTATCCCTGGACCTGCCTGTGACCCCAGAGCTTCACATAGAGCCCGCTCTGCAGCAATGGACACCTGTGTCCGCGGGCAGCGGCCCCTCATCCCCGGCAGCAGCAGTGACCTGAGGCTGAACCGGCCCGGGACGTAACATCCGCTGACACACGCCGGGCTGTGACCGGAGCGGCTGTGTGTGAGGAGGGGTGACGGGGCCGTGTGACCGCCTCTCCGCCTATCCCCACACTGAGGCTGAGCACAGGGCAGGGCAGGCCCCTCCCCCGGATGTGTGCTAGTTGGTACGGTCTTCCCTGCTGTAGGGTTCGGGACAGGGTACAGCACTGAGGAGGGAGCGAGGCCCGAGGAGCGGAGCACTGCACTGAGCTGACCGGGGTGTGTCAGTCTGTGACCGGGGTCTGTCAGTCTGTCTGTGAGGGCACAGCGGGCGCTGAGAGCTGCACCACTGGAGGACATGCCGACACAGAGGGACAGCACCATGTCCCAGCCCGTAGACAACTCCCACCAAGTCCGGGTCAAGGCGTATTTCAAAGGGTGAGTAGTGCGGGCAGTGTGTCCGGCCGGGGGGACTGGCACAAGCCTGGCACCGAACATGGAACCTGGGCACACTCCTCTGCAGTGACACATCGCTCTGGGTCATGATTGCACTTGTTCAACTGTTTCATTTTAACTTAAAGCGCTGGGCTCCGCATGGGGGGGGGGAGAGCTGGGGCATCGCGGGCTCCGCATGGGGGGGGGGGGGGGGGGAAGAGCTGGGGTGTCGTGGGCTCCGCATGGGGGGGGGGGGGAAAGAGCTGGGGTGTCGTGGGCTCAGCATGGAGGGGAGAGCTGGGGCATCTCGGGCTCCGCATGGGGGGGGAGAGCTGGGGCATCGCGTGCTCCGCATGGGGGGGGAGAGCTGGGGCATCGCGTGCTCCGCATGGGGGGGGAGAGCTGGGGCATCGCGGGCTCAGCATGGGGGGGAGAGCTGAGGCATTGCGGGCTCCGCATGGAGGGGAGAACTGGGGCATCGCGGGCTCCGCATGGAGGGGAGAGCTGGGGCATCGCGGGCTCCGCATGGAGGGGAGAGCTGGGGCATCGCGGGCTCCGCATGGAGGGGAGAGCTGGGGCATCGCGGGCTCCGCATGGGGGGGAGAGCTGGGGCATCTCGGGCTCAGCATGGAGGGGAGAGCTGGGGTCTCGTGGGCTCAGCTTGGAAGAGTTGGCGCGCCGTGGGCTCTGCATGGGGGGGGGGGAGAGTTGGGGCGTCGTGGGCTGTGCATGGGGGGGGACCCAGGGGCGTCGTGGGCTCTGCATGGGTGGGGGGGGAAGGGACCCAGGGGTGTCGTGGGCTCTGCATGGGGAGGGGGGAACCCAGGGGTGTTGTGGGCTCCAGGGGACCCCTGGGATATTGGGGCACCGTGGGGAGCCTTGGGATGTCACAGGCTACGCGGGGGAATGAGGTGTGACCTCGGGGCGAAGCGGGCTCCACCAGTGCTTTTGAGTTATGTGCCCTCAATGTGCAGTGCCAGCGTTCTAGACACCATGTGTTTTCTCTTGTGTATATACTAGTGTCCTGTGTTGGAGGTTGGTGTCCAATATTAGGATTTCAGGCACAGCGTATTTTTGCAATATTCTCCCGCAGAGAACAGTGGCGTCAACACAAAAATAAATGAACCTGCTGTGGACTGGAAGCGCCGCATGTCAGTTTACATTGCGGTAAAAAGAATCCCAGTGAGCTCAGGACTTGTATAATTCCCATCCACTCTGCTTGTACTGCAGAACACAGCGCTTTGGATGTAGCCAAATACTCTGCTTTCATAATGCCAATGACACTGATTGTGGGCACACAAAGGGAGCACAGGATCCAGATCCGCTGGTGCCCCTGGGGCGCTGCTGGCAGTATCTTAGCAATGTGTTGTGCAGGAAATATGTGACTGTTGTGGTAAATGAAAGGTCTGGGCATTATGTATTTATAGCGACTGAGTAATGGGCCTTTCACATCAGCGTTTTTGTCCTGATCCGGACCAAAAACACATCTGCCGCATGTGCAGCCTAACGGCCGCACTTGCTGCAAGCCCCAAGCATTGTCAATGGGGCTTATGGCAAGTGCGGTATAGCCGCAATCCGGCACTTGTGGCAGGTGCAGCCGCGCAAAATAACCGCAGCTGACCACGTTTTTTTTTCGCGGCCACAACTGCCTCAAGTGCCGAATCGCGGCAATACTGCACTTGCCGCACCTGTAGCAAGTGCAGCCGTTAGGCTGCAGATGCGGTAAATCTGCCGGATCTGCGAAAAACGCTGATGTGAAAGGGGTGTACCACAACTGAGACAGTATAAAGTGCTGGCACTGTATTTAAAAGGAATCTGTCACCAGGTTTTTGCCCCCTAGTCTGCGAGTGATATAATGTCGGGCCAGAGATCATGATTCTAGTGATGTCACTTGCTGGATCCTCAGTGTAGTTTTGATCATCTCTAGCTGATTAAACAGTGATTTCATCATCAGAGGGCTATTTTGCCTGCTGCCAGGTAGTCCTCTATATTTATGACCTTTGTATAACTCCGCCCCACCACAGATTACAGTGTACACAGCCAATCAGTGGTGTGGGCGGGGTTATAGAGCTCCACATTTAAATAACTGCTAAATATGCAGCAGAGAAATAGTAATTTTAGCAAAATGAGAGCAAGCTGATCAGTAAGTGACACCTAGCTGGATTCAGGGTCTTTGTACCTACATTATGCTGCTCTCAGATGGGATGGCAAAAACCTGGTGACAGATTCCCTTTAATTATAGACTAAGGAGGTATGAAAAAAGTGATAACTGCCCTCTGGACATAACTGTAGGGGAGCAAAATAGAAGTAACACCTAAGCACTGGTGACTTATTACATAAGTAGACTTCACCATTATAACTGCCATATATCTGTGTTCACTTTACTGGACATAGGAAATAGCACAGAAGAAGCTGCTGCTTTAGTCATCTAAGTAAGGCTATGTTCACATGTTAAGTTTTTGTTCAGGTTTTCACATCAGTTTTTCCAACCACCATGACAGCACCCACTGAGAGAGGGGATCCGCCCGCAAGGACAGGAAACCTACAGATAAAAAAAGGGGCGGCCTCCCTCGCTTCCTCAGTTGGTTTCCTGTCCTTATGGGGAACCTACAGATGAAGAGAGTACCTGGGTCCTGCAGCTTCTGTGCGGTACCTGAGAGGACAGCAGAATCTGGGTTCTCAGCAGCAGCTTTGGGAGAGCCCTGCCAGCTCAGTCTCCTTCCTCCGCTGTTTGGATGGCATGACCCAGTATCCGGGTGGGGCCACCATGAGTCATGTGAGTGTTAGCCTGGGGTCTTCCTGGTGCTCGTCCAGAGGCACAGGGCGGGCTGTGCGAGGAGATTTGCCACCCAGCGCCTCATGTAGGCCAGGTTCCAGGGTGTGCAGCGCGCATGCGCACCAGCCTGCTAACGCGCTCTTTGAACCGGAAGTATGGGATCCACTTCCTGGGGACCGGGGAGGATGCATTACCAGCGGGAAAACGTTCTAAAAGGGCGGACCTTCAGGCACAGCGGTGTGCCCATCATGTTCTCGCCCAAAGATGCGGAGGAGCACCCCGAAGGTGTCATGCAGCATGTCAGTGGCAGTGTCAGTATTCGCAGCAACAGTAGCAGGCGGGCCACCAGGGAAGCTCGTCCTAGCAAGGCATGAGATCAGGAATACCCTTGAATGTATTCCACGGCCTAGTTTATCCACGCCACAGCATTGATGTCATAAGAGACCTGGTCAGGAGGGAATGGGACAAATGGGAATCTAGGGGATTCTTGCCTTCATCTTCAAAGAGGAAATATCCCTTTGATGATTCCCAACTAATAGAATGGTCTAAGATTCCCTAAGTTCGATGCGGCGGTGGCTACCTCATTTAAAAGGAATGTACTGCTGCTTGAGGACGGAGGTCTCCTTAAAGATCCGTCTGACCAAAAAGCCTAAACCGTGCTGAAACTGGAAATCGTCTATAGGAGCCTTTAGACCGGCTATAGCCTGTATGTGTGTGGCACGATCCCAGTTGGTATGACTTGACCAATTGGTAGAACAGATTAGGTCAGGAATACCAAGAGACAGATTCCTGTCAGCGATTCCTCAATTCTGGAATGGTTCAACGTACGTGGCGGATGCATCAGCTAATTCCCTTAGACTGGCAGCCAGGTCCGCAGGACTCTAATGTGGTCCGTCGGTCTCTGTGTTTAAAGGAGTGGAAGGGGGATGCGCACACTAAGAGCAAGCTGTGCACTATTCCGTGCCAGGGTGAGTACCTCTTCGGCCCTGTGCTCGATGTTATTTTAGCAAAAGCAGGGGATGTCAAAAAAGGTTTCCCTAAACCTTCTGTTCCCAATTATAGGAGAGCTTTCAGGAAGCGACAGTTTTCACAGCAGAAGTCAGTCTCCAGATGGGAACCATCAGAGAAAAAGCAGAGGTGCCTACTGCGAGGGTTCCTCCGCATCTAAGCACAAACCCAAGTACCGTTCGTTTTGACCCACCAGTGGATGGTAGATTATCATATTTTTTTCCACAAGTGGTCCCAAATTTCATCTAGTCAATCGATTCTCGACCTAATCTCATCTGGGTCGAAGCTAGACTTCGAGAGGATCTCAAGTAGGGCTGGGCGATTAATCGAATTAATTCGATTAATTCGCCCCCTGCTGTGGCCACGATTGTAGTTTTCTTACAAATCGTGAAATTCGATTTAAAATGGCGGCATTTCCGGTCCGGCGTCACCTGGCACACTGCGGTGCGCTCTTCCTCCTCCCCGGCCGGCGCTGGACTGGCCCGGACACTGGGGGCCGCCGACCTCCGCCTCCTCCCCGGCCGGCGGTGACAAGCAGCACAGCAGAGCGCAGCATGGCTCCGGTGCTGGTCCGCCCCGCCCCCTGGCAGCAGTTAACACCCCCCGGGCACGTCGCGCTGTGGCTGACGTCACCCGGTGCGCCGTCACCCGGAGTCACGGAGAGGAGAAGAGGAGCCGAGGTTAGCAGCTGCTGACCGGTGTGGCCTGCCTCCTCCTCCTGAGTCCCGACTCCTGACTCAGATTGAGTCGTCCGGGTCCCGGTCCTACTCCTAATAAAGTAACGCTAAACAGGCGTGGGAGGGGGGGTTTATGTGGGAGTTATGAGGTGTATATATATCTACATCAGGGCAGGTGCAGGCACACTATGAGGTGTATATATGATATATACACCTCATAGTGTGTGTGCCTGTCTGATGTATACATATATACACCTCATAGTGTGCCTGCCTGAGGTATAAATGTAAATGTAAATGTAAATATATATATATATATATATATATATATATTTATATTTATATCACACATACATACATACACACACACACACACCTCAGTCAGGCACACTTTGAGGTGTATATATGTATACATCAGTGAAACACATAATACACAGAGCACAGCTGTATATAGATGACTGTCATCTATATACAGCTGTGCTGTGTGTGCAGCCTGTGCGTGCTCTATATACAGCCCAGTGCACTGTGTATACTGTGTGTATGATATATACTGTGTGTATGATATATACTGTGTGTATGATATATACTGTGTGTATGATATATACTGTGTGTATGATATATACTGTGTGTATGATATATACTGTGTGTATGATATATACTGTGTGTGCTGTGTGTATGATATGTGCTGTGTGTATGATATATGCTGTATATACTGTGTATGATGCTGTATATACTGTGTGTATGATGCTGTATATACTGTGTGTATGATGCTGTATATACTGTGTGTATGATGCTGTATATACTGTGTGTATGATGCTGTATATACTGTGTGTATGATACTGTATATACTGTGTATGATACTGTATATACTGTGTGTATGATATAGTATATACTGTGTGTATGATATAGTATATACTGTGTGTATGATATAGTATATACTGTGTGTATGATGTATACACTGTGTATGCTGTATACACTGTGTATGCTGTATACATATATAAAAAAAAATCGAGATTTAAATCGAAAATCGTCTATAGGTTTAAAAAAAATCGAGATTTTGATTTTTTCCAAAATCGCCCAGCCCTAATCTCAAGGGATTCCTTTCTTCAAACTACTTTGTCCAACCCTGTCCAACAACAGGCCCTGGAACTGGAGGTTGGAGACTTGTTAAGAAAACGGGTTTTGGTGGAAGTGCCTTGGAACCAGGAGGGAAGGGATTTTATTCTCCTTTGTTCCTGGTTCCGAAGTCAAATGGTTCCTTTCGAACTATCATTAATCTATGGAAATTAAACTCCTTCCTCAGATTCAGTCCTTTTAAAATTGAGTCAATCCAATCTACAATTCAGCTTGTTTCCTAGGTGTTACATGCGGTGCTAGATCTAAAGGATTCATATTGTCATCTGTCCATCAAGATCACCAATAATTTCTAAGTGTGGCGGTGTCTCTAGAGGGTCAAATCAGACATCTGCAGATTGCCGCCATGCCAGTCGGTCTCTATGGACCCACGCCTCTTTACAAAGGTGATGGCTCATGTGAGACCTTATTGTTCCATATTTGGACGGTTTTTTAATAGCAGGAAAATCTGAGGCTCAGTTCAAGTCCCGACAAAAGCATGTCATGTTGTTCTTACAGGAATTAAATTGGATAATAAACTTAAAGTCAAGACTAAAGGGCCCGTTACAAACAACGATATCGTGAATATCATTGCAACGTCACCGGTTTGGTGACCTTGCAGTGATGTCGAAGCAACATTGTTGTGTGTGACACGTATCAATGATAAGTCATTGATCGTAGATTTATGGCCAGGACCATAAATCTATTATTGGTCTCCTTCTGGGCGGCCACCCATCGACGCGTATGACAGCTGGAGACCAACGATGAACTAGCTCCCAGCGCCGCACAGCAAGCGCTGAGAGCTGGTAACCATGGTAAACAGCGGGTAATTAAGCACTGCGCTCTGCTTAGTTACCCGCTGTTTACCATGGTTACCAGCCTTCTCGCTCGTCCTGATCGCTGGTGAGTCTGCCTGTGTGACAGCTCACCAGTGATCGGTTCACAATGTGGCAGCGATCCACATCGTTGGTCGGATCACTGCCACATCACAGTGTGTAACCCGGCCTTTACTTCCACTACATTGCAAAGCTTTCTGGGTCTCCACTTAGACTCAGAGTTCAACAGTGTGTCCTGCCAGAAGACAAGGTGACCACTTTACTTGCCAAAATTGGCTGGGTTGTGGATAACGCAGAACTGTCCCTAAGACAGGCTATGTCCCTGATGGGAACTTTAACCTCATGCATCCCGGCAGTCCAAATGAGCACAGTTCCACTCAGTCTCCAACAAGAGGGTCTAAGAGTGGAAGAATTCCTGCAGGGTCGTCTGGAGGGCAGATTATGTCTGTCGGACTCTACAGTGAATTCTCTGCATTGGTGGATGGACCCAACTCACTTGTCAAGAGGGGTTTCCGGGGTCATAACACCCGACTATATAGTGACAACCAATGGCGGTCCCTCGGTGGGGGGCCCACTTGGGAAATCACCTAGCCTAAGAGCAATGGACACCAGAGGAAGAAATAGACACTTTCAATCTGAAGGAGTTACGGGCGGGCAAGTATGCTCTCCTCAAGTTCTTGCCTCACCTTCGCAATTCCCACATCAGGATTCAGATGGACAATACCACAGTGGTTGCGTACATGAATCACAAGAGGGGGGGACTTGGTCGTCCTCTCGGATGTTCACCATAAAAGATATCCTTCTCCTAGCAGAAGAGAATTTTCTCTCACTCTCAGCCCTGCACATCAGGGAAGTAGACTACATCAGGGCCGATTATCTCAGTCATTACTCTCTCCGATGGGGAATGGGTTCTGAACAGGAAGGTTTTCAGGAAGATAGTGAGATTATGGGAAGTACCAGAGAGAGATCCAGCGTTTTTTTTTTTTTTTTTTTTGTTTTGTTTTGTTTTGCTTCCTTGAACCCCTCGGACCATCCAGAGGTGTTAGATGGCACTTCTGGTACCATGGGAATATCAGCTGGCCTATGCCTTTCCACCCATGTCTGATCCCTGTGGTCCTCTGAAAAATCAGGGTAGAGAGGGCGAAAGTGATTCTGATCACCCTTTTTGGCCCAGGAGGCGTTGGTTTTCATGGCTGAGGGCCATGTTGGTGTCCGACCCATGCGTTCTTCCGAGAGCTACTCTCTCAAGGTCCAGCTTTTCACCCCCAAGCGGAAGGTCTACATCTAACGGCTTGGAATTTGAGAGGCAGCTTCTGAGACGGAGGGGGTTCTCTGAACGTGTTGATTTCTACTCTCCTCCAAAGTAGAAAGGCAGCAACAACTATGCAATTTTATATGGGGTTCATATGCCTGACCAGTCACTGATTCCGGCCATCCTGGAGTTGTTGCAGAAAGGTTGTGAATTGGGCCTGGTGGTCAGCACTCTAAAGGTCCAAAACTTGGCTTTAGGGGGCCTATACAACTGTAATGTCGCATGTGATAGGTGGGTCTTCCGATTTATCCAGGCCTGTGAACGCAGCGACCAGGTGCACATCCCTAGACCAGCTCCCCAGGACTTGATGCTAGATACTAGATGGTACTAGATGCCTTGACTGGACCTCCATCTGAACCCTTAGCTGCAGCTTCAAAAATTTTTTAAAATTTAACCTTGAAAACGGCCTTACTGTTAGCTTTGACGTCAGCTAGGCGGTGGGCGACTTACAGGCTCTCTCGGTAGATTTCCTCCCCCACCCTTCTTCTCGGTTTTCCGGATAGGTTAGTTCTAAAACCAGACCCTTCCTATCTTCCTAAAGACTCTTCCAAGTTTCATAGGAGCCAAGAAATAGTCCTACCCTCTTTTTATGATAATCCATCTACTCTGTTGGAACAAAACTTTCGGGTGTTAGATGTGAGGAGGATAATCCTTGAGTACATTGTTAGGATTTAGCCCTGGAGGAAGAGTAGGGATTTTGTTTGTCTCATTCCAGGGTCATAGGAAGGGGTCTAGCACCACAAAAAGCACTCAATCCAGATAGATTCAAGAAGCTATCTTCTCAGCCTATTCCTCAGCAGGTGAGCAGCCTCCTAAAGGTATTAAAGCCTATTCTACAAGGGCCGTGTGCTACCTCTCCTTACACCTTTTTTTTGCCAATATCACCTTGACTTGTCTTCTGATCTCGATTTGGGGAGAACAGTTCACAATCACCCTCCCAGGTGATGGTCTCTGCAAGTCTCTCGGTGGGTGCTGTCATGGCGATTGGAAAATCTGAGATTAACTGGTAAGTAATCGTATTTTAAGGAGTCCATGACAGCACCCACTCACTTCCCACCTCTTAGTAGTTGTTATAGTTATTATCGCTATTGTTCTTGTCGTTGCCACTTGTTACACGACGGGTGTGTGTTGCCCCTTTTCACACCTTACGGTGATGGTATTCTGATAGTACTAATCATTATATTCATGTATTTATACGGTTATGGCGGTTCCTCCAATTTCTCTGTAACCAGCTGAGGAGGCGAGGGGCACCGCTTTCATCTGTAGGATTTTTGTCCTTGTAGGCAGATCCCCTCTCTCAGTGGGTGCTGTCATGGACTCCGTAAAATACGATGACTGGTAAGTAATCTCAGATTTTGTAGCCAAAACCAGGAGTGGATGAAAAATACAGAAGTGGTGACGTCTTTCTACTAGGCCACGTTCACATGTTGAGCATTTTACATCAGTATTCACAAGCCAAACCCAGGAGTGGAACAGTCGGTGGAAACGTATAATAGAAGACGTCACCACTTCTGTGTATTTCTTCCACTCATGGGTTTGGCTTATAAAAACTGATGTGAAAATCTGGCCAAACACTCACCAGATCAATACCCACCAGACTACTCTAGTAGCGGAGTATGTGGACCCTGCTCTATGGACAATTAGCATATGCAGGAAGTTAGGATGGGATCACTGTAAATCCAGGTGTAAAGAATGGGATGGTCTGAAAATGTCAGAACTTGAAGTTCAAGTGTATTGTCAGAAAAGGCGACATTCCTCATCTCGTGTTTCCTAACTGCGGTGTCTCATGGGCTTAAAAATGTACAAACACTACAGCAAAGAAAGTCACCACCAGCTACTACAACAAACCCCGGAAATGATCCTATGATGGGTCAGTGCTGCATTCGTTATTTGCAGCACCCTTGTTCTTAGAGTGGTAGTGAACCCACTCATAGGACATCATTTAATCATCTGATGAATATATCATGATGGTCGTTGTTTGTGTGAAGCTTAGAATGAAGTAAGAAATCAATAGAATAACTTGTCACAGTAGAGAGTACATATCCATTGTTTACAAATACAGACTATTGAGTCCAACGTGAACCTTGTAATGATTCACTTCTGCAGTGTCTGGAGCAGGATTCCTTCTATCCACTAATTGTAGGGTACACTTCCACTATAACTCACTGTGCCACCATATGGTACCTCGGTGAATGCTATGGATCGGATGTTTTGTTGAGGCAATAGAACATGGTAATAGAACAATACTAATCACGTGAGTGTAATGACTGTGGACATAATCTGACTTTTCTTAGGTCATATATGCTCAGTGTAGGTGATACAGTAGTGAAAAGCTGCCTATAACATTTGTAGGTGCGGGGAGCAATATTTATGTTATTGCCTCTGTTTCCCCAATTGGTGAGGCAAAAAGATTTTGTGCTGTTCTGGTCCATTCCTTCATGGCAGGTAGCTAGGGTCAGTCTTCAGTTGGCATCCTCTGCCATTTACTAAGCCATAAAAGTAGTCACTGGGCCTCATACGACCTCAAAGGGCCTAGGGAACTAGTAAACGCTGACGGCACCAAGGATTACAGCCACAGAATTGGAAGGCTATCATGGTCCAGCTGCCATGGAGGGCCAGACTACACTGAACAAGGTCATCTCGAATGCTTTTGCTAATCTCCATTCATCATGTAAATAGTAAGTTAGTTTAGGAATGCAAAAGTTTTTTTTTTTTTTTTTTCTCTTAAAACTTCTCACTACAAATGTGACCTACCAGTAAAACTAATTGTTGAAATCTATACTTGTTGCCGGTGGGTTTGGTTCTTCAAGCTCCTGCTTTCACTGTTATCAGGAGATCTTCCATTTTACCTGAATCCCATGTCAGCAAGGGATGAAAGAGTCAAAGGCACGGTGATATTAAAGGGAACTTGTCAGGTCGTTCTACCCCTCGTTCTACCCCTCTAACCTATCACTACCTGTCCCTGTACTTTCCCAGCTGATCCCTAACCATCCCTGATCTGCTCTATAATTGCCCTACAGGCAAATGAGGAAAATGAGCTATAAACTCGCATGCAGTCTCCATTCGGAGATTGGAAAGGCGGGCTCCATTCTCCCCCTCCTTGCTTGGTCTCTTCACGGCCCTGCTAGTCGTCATTGTGCTGTGTCTTGTTCCTCCTCCTATTTGAAATTCTCACCTCCTCTGATCATATGCCCATCCGGAATGTAATATACAGTCCAGTGCATTTTGGGGGCTGATCACGTGGTACGGGCCAGCTTCGGCGCATGACGTTCTGTTCCGGCCATTCAGAGCAGCTGGGCTCACAGATTGGTTTTGTTGCTGTAGACAATAAGGGTATGTGCACTCAGCTTTTTCGATGCTGGTGTACCCACAGTCTTGTTAGCATAAGACACAATGGCAGTGTATTTCTTAAAGCGTCTACATAAACATTTTTTGTAGCAGGTTTGCTGGTGTTTTTTTTTTTTTTTTTCTCTCTCTTGTATTAACAAGCCACCTTAACCGTGGTCAAGTCACATCATTTAACCGCTTTGCATCTTTACAAACATTAGGTTGCTAAAAGAAGCTCAAAAGACTGAACATATGCATGTCAAGTATTTTTTTTTTTTTATTTTACATTGTGGTATATATTTTAACAGTTCTATTAGCACTTTTTCTTGCTGTTTATGGAGAAAAGAGCCTACAAAACATCAAAGGGACCTCATTGTTGAAAATTCAGTTAGGAGAAGGATACAACATTTATTTTTCCAAGGCATTAGGCCACGTTCACACTCGGCCTCTTTGGCCGCGTATTTTGCAATGGCGCTATTTTGCGCGCGTTTCTGCGCACAAAAGCACAACTGCATGCAGACACTGCACTTTTCTCGAGGCCATTTTAACATGTCAACTATGGGAAAATCCGTGGGTAAATGCGGTGTCTGAGCGCCTTTCAGCAAAAGCCATAGCTCAAAAGCGCCGCGTAGATGCGGGAATTCACCTGAATTATGCTACGTGTGAATGTAGCCTTAAATATAACATGCAATGCTTTTAGGATAGTTATCAAGAAGTGACTGAAATTTGGCACAACAGTGACATTACTTAGAACTTGACTTCCTCAAGAATTAATGAAAAGACAAAAAGAAAATTGGTCCAGGAGGCTGCCAAGTGGCCTACAGCAACATTAAAGGAGATGCAAGAATTTCTGGCAGCTACTGAATGTGACCACAGTCTCTCATTCTTTATGTCTGTATGTGGGGCAGAGTGGAAAGACAGTCTTAACACATCCAAGCTCAGCTTTCATTTGCTAAACCCTGCCTCAATTCTCCCAAAAGTAGAATTTGTGGGAAATCGTGCAGTTATCTGAAGAGACCAAGGTCCAGATTTTTGCCCATGATTCATAAAGGTTCGTTTGGTCATAACACAACACTACCTTACCAAATGAACACCATACTCGGAGGGAAGCATGGTGGAGACAGCATTATGGTTTGGGGCTGATTCTGGCAGCTGCACCTGGAGCAGGGAATATTAAACCGTTCCAAATAGCCAATTTTGCAACAAAACCTCCAAGACTGCTAAAAAGCTGTAGATGAAGAGGAATTTCACTTCTCAGCACAACAGTGTCCCTAAGTATATGTTCACATCAACAAAATAGTGGCTTCACCCGAAGAAGATTGTAATTTTAGAATGGCCCAGACCTGAATTCAGTTGGAGTCTGTTGGTTGTCCTAAAGAGGTTGTACACAGGAGATGCCCTCACAATCTGACAGATTTGGAGACACGGCAAAGAGGAGTAGGCAAAGATTGACAATTCTAGATGTGCAATGCTGATAGATACCCTAAAAGACTGAATACTGTCAACTCAACAAAGTATTAGTTTATGGATGTCCATATTTGTGCAACCAGATTTAGTTATTTTCTTTTTGTTTTTCCAGGTGAAAAAACATAAACTGTGTTTCCCATTGAATTGTACAGATTAAATAAGTGATATTAAAGGTGGAAAGAGTTCTGAAATGATTCTTGGTATTGATTAATTTTTTTAACATTTAGATGACAGTAAGGCTATGTGCCCACTGGACTTATTTTTTTTATGCTATGTTTGTCAGTTACACTAATGCAGCTGTACTGAACTGTACTGGAACAGACCATCTTCCCCTGAAGAATCTTGCATCATGAGTGAAACGTGCGTCGGGCAGTTCCATGTTTCCTCTTGCTGGTGACACCATGGTTGTTTCTGTATGCACCTATGTTTAGGTAAATCTTGTGGTATGCGCGCACACTGTAATTAATGGTTCCTTCAATCCTGTGTATGTTGTTCAGTGCCTGTATGGGTCTAGCACTTATGTGTATGGATTAAAGCACTTGCACTTTAACTTATGGACAGTTGTTTTCCCTGGGATTCATTATGTATGGGATAGAGTGATCATATAAAAGGCTTAAGAGCCATTATATTTACTTGGCTACCATTTGTATATATTTATATACCATTGTAAATAATCTTTGGATATACACTGCAATTTTTCTTCTTTATGTGCTCACTACGGCTATGCATTTTACAGTTCCTCTAAATAAAAGTTTTTATCTGCATGGTAACTCATGCTCTTTGTATGTATAAAATACAAATGCAGCTATGTAAAAACAAAAGCTGTACAAACTTATGTTTGTGCACATACAAACGCAGCACAAAAATGCAGCACAAATGAGGGGACACACGCTCAGATACATTTTCTCACCTACCCCGGTAAGCCCACGGCAATCCCCGGTGATGTCTTCCTCCTGGGCATCCGTAGGATCTGTGGGTATCATCCTACCAGAGCCTGCCCATGTGACAACCTGAGTCGCATGACCAGCCACATGACACAGGTCCTGGAAGCTCGATGCTACCGCCGGTGCACAGAAGAAATTGTGGGGGATCGCTGAGGAGGACGAGTGTTGCAGCGTTTTTGTTTTGGAAATTGCAGATAAAAAACCTCAAACAGACTGTGTGAATCTTGTTGGGAGTTAGAATTGAGTCTATGGAGAAAACGCAGCCCAGAATTGGGCAACTTAATTGACAGGAACTTTTAAAAATGATTTCTGCAGCAAAAACGCACTTGTGGGCACAGGTCTTTGTAAATCACACAGACTGTAATGTTGACGCTGTGGGTGCTGCACTTTTGCTGCAGAAACGCACAGTGGGCGCACAACCTGACCTGGCATTTTAACACAGACGTGTAGACCTTTTTTTTTTTTTATATCCACTTTGTATAAAACGGCTTCATGTAAATTACAAATAAAAACCCAAACATTGGCTAATTAAGATCTTTCCACATGTGTCTGTGGATATTTGTGATATAAAGCCGATTTCTTATGCCTGTGAAACACTGCCTGTGGTCGTATCCCAAACTTTGGCCTCTCCGCTGGGTTCCTCATCTACGTTAAAGGGGTTATCCAGGATTAATAAAACTACTGTGTTCCTCCCCTGTCTACAGGATGAATGTGGTATTACAGCACAGGCCCATGCATTTAAATGGAGCTCAGCTGCAATACCACAAATAACCTGTTGACAAGGGTGGCACTGTTTATGAAAGAATTCAGCCAAGTTTATCGAATTCTGGACAACTCCTTTAACTGCTTCATATATGTCTGAGGCAGTTAGGTCATGACCTGATAATTAGTCCATTTCAAGACCCTCTTAGTGGTATATACTGTTCTACTGATCTTGCAGGATTTTATTTATTTCTGTAATTAAATTGCTTTCCTTTCTAAGGAATAAAAATATTTTTAAAAAAATTCAATACTCTCCCTCCCTGATCTCCTTCAAATTCAATTGCATCCTTTATTCACCTCTTGCTGATATTTGCTTCCTGGCTCTGTCCTCCATATACGTGGATTGATCAGAAATGCCCTCAGTCCATCACTGGCTAAAGGCCCAGTTACACGCAACGATATATCATTGCAACGTCACCAGTTTTGAGACGTTGCAGCGTCGTCGAAACAACATCGTTGCGTGTCACATTTACCAACGATGAGGTCGTTCATCGTTGGTAAATGACCAGGACCATTTTTTGATCGTTGGTCCCCCAATGGGCGGTTAGCATTGGCGTGTGTGACAGCGGAAGACCAACGATCAACGACCCCCCAGCGCTGCACAGTACACGCTGGGAGGCTGGTAACCAGGGTAAACATCGGGTAGTTAAGCGCAGCACTATGCTTAGTTATCCGATGTTTACCGTGGGCACCAGCGTCCTCGCTGACTGCTGGTTAGTCTGCCTGTGTGACAGCTCACCAGCGATCAGATAGCGATGGCCCAGCGACCCGATCGGTGGTCGGGTCAATGGGACATCATTATGTGTAACGGGGCCGTTTAGGTAGGTCACATCTGCTTCAGTGATTGTCTGGATGGGCAAATCTGGTGTGTCAAGGTTCGTGACAGAACTTGTAGGGTGAACTTTGATTATGCATTGCTTATATAGCGCCATCATATTCCACAGCGCTTTATAGTCATGATCATCCCTGTCCCCATTGGGGCTCTCAATTAAAAGATCTTATGTCTGCGTGTAGGAGGAAACTGAGAACCCGTTAGGAAACCCACCTAACACAGAGAACATACAAACTCTTTGCAGATGTTGTCGTTGGTGCTATTTGTACCCAGGACCCCAGTGCTGCAAGGCACTGCCTTAATATAGTATAGGGCAGTAAAGAATGCATTATCATGGCCCCTATGTTAATACTGTGGAGAATTCATAAAGAACCTAGAACAGAGGCACGCAGAGATGACAATGTAGACTTTCAGCTTCCAGTATTTGTTTTATTGCATTTTTGTTCCTCCTCAGTAAGTCTTGTGAATTTTTGGAATGTCTGTGAGAAATGTAGTGTCACAGATCTGTATGAATGTCCTGCCTGAAGAATTGTCATCACCTAGTTCATGCTTGCCTTTTTAGTAAAAATCCATTTTAGACATAAGACCTATAACTGATGTTGGGTGACAGTACAAATGGCATCTGTGGCAGGTAGAACAGTATCTGTACCCTCAGAGGCATGTAAATCTGGATATTTATGCACACAGTCTGTTACAATGCAAATATATACACTATATTTCTGCCTGATGCAGACACTTGCAGCTAGATGATTTAATAGCAGGAAAGAGTGAAAAAGAAACATTTGAAGGAATGTGATGTCTTTAATAACGGTATTAATGAGGTCTGTAAGTGTGATTATCTCTGTGCTCCACTGTGTGGTATATTGCAATGGATAATATAAGGATTTGGGCAGCAGTCTGAACAGTCAGACCTCGCTTGTGCTCCTGCCCCACACATTGAGGTTATGTTACACATTGGTAAGGCTTCAATACAGTACAGGATTGGCCCAGTTGGGGGGGGGGGGTACCTCTTGTCATGGTGGGATGGCTTCTACACTGTTTTTGATTTGATGAATAAATAAAGTCTTCCAAAAATAGATAGTAAAAGAAATGGGGAAATAAACAATGTAAGAGCATGAAAGTCACAATGCAAAGTGTTACGTGTGAATTCTGACATTTAGTGCAGCTCTGAGACATCAGGGTTCAAGGGTGAGCAGAGTGTGATCTTCAGCTCTGTCAGATGGAGCATCTCCAAGGGGTACTCTCATCTTATAATGATACAACATTCTGGTCAATGAGGACTCCGTCTCAACAACCAATCCCAAAAAATTCAATTAATGTAATGCCTTGGCAGTTTACCTGCACAATTGGTGGGTTACATTAATGCTGGAAAGGGCTCGCTCACATCTGCGTATAATCAGTCCAATTTTCATCCAGAACAGTTAGACGAGTGGACTCAGTTTGGTACTTCACATGTCATGTGAGGGTTATGTGAGTTGTTTTTTTCTCACCTATCATCCTTATGCCATTTGTATTCCATGCATTTTTTTCCAGCAGCTATTAATCAACGATCATTCACAGGACAGTTTTCAGTGTCCTACAGAACGGAAATGTTTCCGTAAAAATCTGATGACACATTGATGGTCTGTGTGATGATACATTCCCCACCCCCACCCCTTTTTTTACTGCTATTGTTTTGCTCCTAAAAATCTTTGTTTTTGTTTTTTGTTATGGTTAGTATTTTGTAAGTCAACTTTTGCTTTAAACACCACCTGAATCCTCTTGGGCATGCTCTCAATCAGATTCAAACATGTCACTGCCAAAATCCGATCCCCGATCTCTTGTCACATGTTTCCAATGCTGGTGCATTCTCGTCCACTCACTTGGGTATGTCTACTGCTATTGCTTAAAGAGAACCTGACCTCTACAAATGACCCCCAGCCTGTTTTTACCTGTCCCTGCACCATAGTAATCCATTTGTAACCATCCCTTTCTGTCCCTAATCCGCTATGTGAAAGTTTATAAAAGTAGTTTATTCACCTCTTATTCTGCAGCTTCACATTATATGAGAAGCCGCAAAAGGCGGAGTTATGTGACTCTCCCCGCCGCTGGCGTGTTAATTATGCACGCCCATATGGGCGTGCTATACAGCAGAGACATTGCTTGTCTGCAAGGGGGCGGTATAAGCGATATGACGCAATTTTTGAAAAATGGCACCTTCTTTTTTTCCAAACATGAAGAATCTACTGATGTGTGAATAAGGCCTCAGGTGGTCAACAAGAACGTTTTCTTTCTCTTGCAGTTTTCTCAGCAAATGATTTCTGCTGCCAGATGTTGGCTTCAAATATACAGGAAAATGTCAGTTGCACTATAAAGGTTGTTTTTTTTTTTTTTTCCCTGTAGTCATGAGCACACTGCCTCTTTTATGGGGACCTATAGAAATGATACAAATGCGCAATAGGGTCTTATCTCTATTATATAGAGGTATATGTATGGCGACAAGGGCTTGGTCACCTGATCTGGTTGTGTAACCCACAACCAGTATGAATGCTTGGTCAGTAGCTGCTGCTGGATCCACACATCCACGAGTCACCGCGGTCAGAAATCAGCATATAAGGACGAAGTGTCGTATGATCCGCGCTGCTACCAAAGGAAGACCTGGACAATGGATCGTCTGTTGTAGTTCTTTAATCCGATGCGTTTCTGAGCTATTTCCCAGCTCCTGCCATCCGCTCCCCCGGACACAGCCCCGCTGTTCACCATGGATATCAGCTCCCAGCGCTTGCTGAGAGGCGCTGGGAGCCGGCTTCTCGCCCGTCTACTGGGCGACCATCGCCAGCTTTTAGAGCAGGTTCTAAAACCTGGCGACCATCAACCAGTGATTTATCACTGGTTGATGCGCCCTGTCACACACGTCAATATCGCTGCAACGTCATGTGCAGCAGCGATATTGCACGCGATATTGACGCATGTGACGTCCCCATTAGATGTTGTTACAGCTGTCGAGTTTTGTCTGAAGCGGTTTAAAAGAAGTGCCATGTGGTGGAACATGTGAACAGGAATGTCGATTTGACAGTGCCATACATTATGTTAATGTTCTGGAGAACTTTCAGGTGGAATTCTCCTGAAAGAGACATTGTGCACATAGCCTTTAGGGTACCGTCACGCCTGTCGACGGCGCTGGAGATGGCGGCGACTGGAGGGAGCGCGCACATTTTTGGCGCCCCGCCAGCGTCGCCGCCCCCCGTTTACATGGGGAGACCCCCCCCCAGTGACACGCCGGCGATCTGACAGGCGGCATCGCCGCCGGGGTCTCTCAAAACCCCAGCGGCGATGCAGTGCAATGGGAGCCTATGGCTCCCATTGGCTGTCAGGTCGCAGGCGGCCGTTTGCATGGGGCGATGTGGACACATCGCCCCAGATCGGCTGCCTGGTTTCAGAGCACTGCTCTGAAACCAGGCGACCACTCATAGGCGCCGACATCGCCCCTTTACATTAGGCGACGCAGGGGCGATGTCGCCGTTGATAGGCCACGCCCCTACGTCACCTATGTAATCGGCGGCTATGTCGACAGGTGTGACGTGGTCTTTAGGGTATATGCCCATGCTGCAGATTTAGGCTGCGTTCACACACAGTGTATTTTTTGCATTTACGCCGCTCTATTAAGTTATGTGAACGCAGCTCTGTTCACATGTTCCGACTCCTTGCGGAGGCACTTTGTGCTGCAAAGCGCATCCATACAAAGAATGTACATGTTAATTTTTTGTGGTTTTTTTCTGTTTGTTTTTTTTTTCCCCAGCATGCTTTTTTACTCACCTAGCCACGTTCCTCTGGAGATCTCTTCATACCGGCCGCCTTAGAACCTTGCACATGACCTTAAACAGCACCATGTGACTGGGCGACGTCACCAGTCACATGGTGCTGCAGGGTCCTAGAGTCTGCAGTTCACTGCAGGCCGGCGGGGCTCAGAAGACACCGATGGTGACCGAGGGAGCGCGGCGAGGTAAGTATAAAGCGCAGGGGAGAAGCGCAAGCCCGTTCACACACAGAATGCTGCGTTCTGTGACAATGTGCCGTTGGTGCAGTTTTACACCAAAAGCGCATCCTCACAAATACGCTGTGTGTGAAGGCAGCCTTAGTGCAGATATTTTTTGTACCAAATCTGCATCATCTGGCCAGAAAAAAACACACCAAAATCTACATTTTGAGTTTCCAGATTTTATGGTGTATTTTTTTTCATGTGTAAATGGTGTAATTTTCTACCATGCGTTTTTGTTTTGAATTCATGAATTTTCCTGGCTAAAAGGTGTGTGTGAGAGAGATGCTCACTTTCTTTTGAGATTGTCTGCGTGGTTGCCTGTTTTACCCAGCGTGCGCCCCTTATTTGGTACTTGTGTCTGTGCTTGGTTGCCATATTCCGTATTTCTCCTTCGTATCATTGGGGGACACAGGACCATGGGGATACAGGACCATGGCTTTTCTGCCACTAGGAGGCGACACTAACTATAGAAAAAAGTGAAGTCCTCCTTCCTGCAGTATACACCCATCCGTGGGCGTAGTTAGTCAGTTTTAGCTTAGTGTCGCAAGGAGGCACATGTAATCTGTTTTTCAGACCACTTTCACCCCTTTTTTTACTTTCATTTTGAACTTTTTCTTTAACTTTTTATTTGCGTTTTTACCTTATTTATTTTTTCTTGAAGCACAGGGGCCTGAAGGCAGCGCAACCCCCTGTGAAGGGGCGACAGACTCCTCAAAGGGTTCTGCTCTCCCTACTGTCCCTTGTGGAAGGGCGACGGACCCCTCAAAGGGCTCCGCTCCCCCCTGCTCTCACCCGTGGAAAAGAGACAGACCCCACAAAGGGCTATGCTCTCCCTGCTCTCTCCCAGAGCCTCCAGGCATCTGCAGCTCATACCCCACTACATCCTCCTGCATAACAGGGGGATGCAAGGAGCGCTCACGTCGTCACCTCTTGCCCCCTCTCCAACCAAGGAGTGGGTAATCGAGGACACCCTAGGCACAATAGCACAGATCCAGCCCCAAGGGATCCGGTGCTCAGCTGCAGCTTTCACAGCACCCCGCGGTGGCGCCATGCGGGGACGCGCACCGCCAGTAAGTTCGGGGCGTGCGTCCAGGTCATGGGGCTAAGGGGGAACAGCCCCGCAGCCCACCGCAGTGAAGGAAAAGAGAAAAATTTACAGTGAGATCCGTCTTATAATGCCTGTGTCCGTCTTACAAATCATATATATGTCCATCATGCTGGTATATATAACACTCCTCCTGGCACGGCCCCCTTCTTCCCCCAGTGCTGGTGCAAAGCCCCCTCCCCCCCCTGTGCTGGCACACAACCTCTCCCCCCTGTGCACAGTGATGGGGGGCCACATCTAGGATGAGGGGGAGGGGTGACTGCAGGTAATATAATATGCCCGCTCCTCTGTCCATATCTCGGTGCGGTTTCAGCACCGAGGTGATGAACAGCGGGTGCAGTGCATTTAACATGAGGCTAATGAGCGGGAGCATGCGAACTCCCGCTGCCTCCTGCAGCCCGCTCCAGCCTCTGGACCCCTTTCTAAAGCCATCCCCCTCTACAGTACAAAATGTTAGGTTTCGGATTATAAAATGCACCCCCCACTTTCCCCCAAAATTTGAGGGAACAAAGGTGCGTTTTATAATCCCGGTACATTAGTGTATGGCAACCAACCTGCCATCATAGTGTGTAAAATAAATAATGGAAAAAAATGCATAGGTGCGAGCTGCCACACTCAGCTACCCAGTTTTTGGCTTGCAATCAAAAATATAGGAGAGCTCATTGTTTTATTTTTTTTAATTATTTAAATAATTAAAAAAAATGTGTGGACTTCTCCCAGTTTTTAATTGCCAGCCAAGGTAAAACTAGGCAGCTGGGGGCTGGTATTCTCAGCATAGTGGGACCAATAGTTAGGCCCCATCACGCTATAGAATTGCAGCCTCCCCAGAGTTTGACACATTTATCAGATGCACCAATTCTTCCCGATGCCCCGGTGGGGTTGGGGTGATTGAAGGGGCTAATGACAGCTTGTCATTAAGCCTAAATTGGTAATGGTCAGTTGTGTGATAGCCGCTCATTATTAACTATTCATTTACTGGATTGCTAAACACACTCAAAGAGAAGATTCCTTTTATTTGAAATAAAACACACTGACCACCCTCATTTTCCCATTTATTAACACCTCACATACCCTCTGACAATAATCGACGGGGTCCCATAAGCACACTCTGCTCTGCTGTATCAGAAGTTGCGCTGAAGGAGTAAGCATCCTATCAACGCGAGCTTGGAGGACACAATGATGTCACTGAGAGCTGCGTCTTAAGGGGGTGTCACACGTGTCAATGTCGTCAGCGATCTGATCGCTGACGACATTGACGGCTGATCGCTGGTGAGCTGTCACACAGACAGACTCACCA
This sequence comes from Allobates femoralis, assembly GCA_033576535.1. Lineage (NCBI taxonomy): Eukaryota > Metazoa > Chordata > Amphibia > Anura > Aromobatidae > Allobates > Allobates femoralis. Next base: position 158,317,686 of record JARQOC010000001.1, read on the forward strand.
GCGATCAATTGACCAGAAACATCGTGGAAACGATTTAAATATCGTTTCCACGATGTCCTGCTCCCGCTGCCAGCCTGCTGGAAGCGGGAGCAGCCTGGTCTCCAAGGTACACTGCGGGTAACTAGGCAGCGCGCGCTGCCTAGATACCCGACGTGTACCTTAGTTACCAGCCTCCTCCGCTCACCCGGTGAGCAGAGGAGGCTGGTAACTAAGGTACACTGCGGGTAACTAGGCAGCGCGCGCTGCCTAGATACCCGACGTGTACCTTAGTTACCAGCCTCCTCCGCTCACCCGGTGAGCGGAGGAGGCTGGTAACTAAGGTACACAGTCGGGTATCTAGGCAGCGCGCGCTGCCTAGTTACCCGCAGTGTACCTTGGAGACCAGCTCCCAGCGCTTGTGACAGGCGCTGGGAGCTGGAATATCGCTCGCTCCCGGTGTCACACGCAGCGATGCTGCGTGTCCACCGGGCGACAATCGCCAGGTTTCAGAGCTGGTTCTGAAACCTGGCGATCATCAACCAGCGATTTATCGCTGGTTGATGCAGTATGTCACACGCGTCAATATCGCTGCAACGTCACGTGCAGTCGATATCGTGCAGGCGATATTGACGCGTGTGACACCCCCTTTATGTCTGCAGTCAGCTGATGCGATTATCATGGTGACTGTCAGGTGCATGGTTACCATGGTACATTCACACTGCACCACTGACATGGCTGTAGCTCGTGGTGCTACCATTGGGTCCTCGAAGTTCGCCCTAATGGGGATGCTTCCTCCTTCAGTGCGACTCCCGATACAGCAGAGATGAGTCTTCTTTGTGAGACCTTGTGGATCATCTTCGGATGTTGTGTGGTATTAATAAATAGGATAATGAGGGTTGTCGCTGTGTTTTATTTCTAATAAAGGAATTTTTTATGTGTTTTAACTATTTACTTACTGGATTGGAAACCATTACTAATTTGGGCTTAATGAAAATTTGTCAATACTCAGCTGTCATTAACCCCTTCTATCACCCCGATGCCACCGAACCAGGGCATTGGGAAGAGCTGGATAAAGCGCCAGAAATTTGTGCTTTTAATGAATGTGCCAGTTTCTGGGGTGACTGTGAGCTGCTATTTTCTAGCATGAGGGGGACCAATATCTGTGGGAGCCACAGCACTGAGAATGCCAGCCCCCAGCTGCTTAGTTTTACCTTGTCAAATCATATACAAAAACCCCGGAGAAGGCAGTGTACAAAATATAACAAGCTTTATTGACTGGATACAAACATAATTAAAGCAGGGAAATGTTAAAAATGCTGGCATACTTCAACAGGCTACTTGCAGGTAATATATGCCCCACTATTTAGGCACTTTCCTTTGATCAGCTTTACTTCTTGGTGCTTTGGTTTTTACACCCTAGCATCTGCACCTTAGAGGTTCTTTCCCAGTGACTTTGCTTATTTCCCATTAGGGATTGGTTGCTTATTTGAGTAGGATTGTTATTTACTCTTGTGATATGTTATTGTTGGTCACTTTATATATGATATGTATTTGTCATATGTATGGGCATATTGCCATTAATTCATGTTGGCTTCCTGTTGAAGTGTGCCAGCCTTTTTAACATTTCTGTGCTTTCATTATGTTCATACCCAGTCAATAAAGCTTGTTACATTTTGTGCTTACTTGACTTACTCAAGTGCTTTTGTATATAATTTAATGTTGTGATGGAGGGCCTTTGAAATTTAGGTCATGTAGGTGTTCTAATTTAACCTTGGCTGGCACTTAAAAATAAGGCAAAGTCCACACTTTTTTTTTTTTTTTAATACTTTATTTTTCGCTTTATAAGACTCACCTGATTATAAGACGCATCCTCAAATTTGGTGAAGGAAAAGATAAAAAAAACAAATTTTAATGTTAAATGGGGTCCATCTTATGTCAGTGTCCGTCTTACAAAGCATATAGGGTATATGTCCCTCATAGCCCCCTCATCCTGGGATATAGCTCCCCATCCTAGATATGTCCCCCTTAATCTGGCTATGGCTGGCACTTGCCCCCCCAGTGCTGGCACATGCCCCCCCCCCCCCATGCTGCTGCGCATAATAAAATAACCACGTTACTTACCCTTTCCAGCAGTCATGTGATTGGGCGCCCAGAGGTATCACTCTGCTGATCACTTGACCGATTCTCCAAAAAGAATCAGGAAGTGCGGGCGCAGCGGCAAGGAGGGAGACACTGAGGACACTGCAGGAAAGGGTAAGTAATGTGGTTGTTATTTTATTATGGGCATGTGCCATCACAGAGGGGGTGCAGGCAATATAATATGCGCCGCTCCCCAGTCAATCACCGCTTTGTGGTTTCAGCACTGAGGTGATGGACAGCGGTGCAGTGCATATTATATGAGGCTAATCAGCAGTAGCACGTGACTTCCCACTGCAGCTAGCCTGCCCCAGCCCCGGACACTGCTCCAAAGCCGCCCCACCCTCCCCTTCAGTATATAATCCGTACATTCGGATTATAAAATGCACCCCCCATTTCCCCCCAAAATTTAAGGGAACAGAAGTGTGTTTTATAATCTGAAAAATGAATGGGCTCCCATGTATGTTTGATTGCCAGCCAAGGTAAACTAGGCAGCTGGGGGTGGCAGCCAGAAGCTGTCCAATTTATCTGTGCAGAGAAAGAAAAATACAGGGACCCCATGCATTTATTTTACAGACTGATGGCAGTTAGTTGCCATATTCTAATGTATATGGCAACCAATGCAGACATTGGTATAGATTGTGGGGGTGCACTCTGAGTGCAACAGCCAATCACAGATGCTCTCAGAGTTAGCATCTGTGATTGGCCGTTGCAGTTCAGTGCAGTGAATATTCATGAAGCTTAATGAGCAGCCATGAAAGCAAACAACTGGAGAGACTGTAAGCCCTATCTGTATATCTCTTTTTGGAAGATCCTCAAAAGGGAAAAAACGGACAATAATCCTGATGCAGTCGAGATCACAGCATCTGTATTATACCGGATCTGGCTGACAGATCTGTTGTAAAACCAGTGCGGTGTTCTCCGATTGCATTAGGTTTTACAATAAAAACGGGTGTGGTCGGATGCAGTTTTCTATGGATCTCTGCCGTATTCAAATAACTGCACTCTAATTATTCAGTTGTGTTTATCTAAACTACAGCCTGCCTTTGGTAACTAGCTATTAAACAGCTGCCCAGAGGCAAGCGTGCTGCCGGTCGTCAGTAGTGTAACGCATTGTTCAGTGTATTTGTACTTTTAAGGCACCGTCACACGCGGCAATATTGCTTGCAATTTCACTGGCAATTTGCTGGTTCCTGTGAAATCATGGACACATTGTTTCATTTGTACACAACAACAAAATAGAACAATGTGTCCATGATTTCACTGCAACCAGCAAATTGCCAGTGAAATTGCAAGCAATATTGCCTTTGCTGTCTGGAATCTAGATTGATCAGTGCTATTTATAAAATGACATGAATATGGGTGCAAGTTGTGACTGCAGTTAAAATGTATATACAAACTATGCAGCAGCACTCTGCAAACATTATACATGACCTGTTATAAATTAGAAGTATAGGACCTAATAGTCTTGGTTCGAAGAGAGGGAAGTCTTTAAAGGGAAATCTGTCAGTCATTTATAGCCCCTAACCTATGGGCCGCTTTTCAGTGCACTCTCAGATGTCACATGGTGGTTTCCAACAGGATTGCGACATGCTTCTCGGTCCCTGGATTGTAAGTTTCGGGATAGTCATACCTGTGGGAGGAGGTGACTCGCTACTTTCACACATTTCTATGCTGTCATAATGGTGTCATGTTTCAAGGTCCTATTTATTGTGTGGTATGTTTGCAAATGAAGTAGCTGTAAACGTCAGCTGAGCACTGGATGACTGTATTCAGCTAATTAACAATAGATTTTAGCACTGAATATAATTCAGCCTCTGTCTTGAGTCCTTGTTAAACCTAACGGTGTGTTCTCACAAGCCTATTTCCAAGTTATAAAGTGAACCTGCTCTTCCAAAGAACAGAATTAACTACCGCCGTATATAGGTCGTCAGCAATGCATCCTGTCAGTGTAACCAGTACTGCTCTACAGATACCCTTTTACAGGATCAGACCCCACTGGGCATTTCCCCCACATGATTATCTTCTAAGAATGACTGTACAGTATTTTCTTATTTGTATTACTACTAAAGTTTTTTCTGTTTGCGACCCGTCACACCAGAGACTGTGGTCATAATACAGACAATAACTCTACTGCTGTAAAATGTTTGTGTGGATAAGCCTTTACTGGGAACCTGTCCTCTGATTTACACCTCCTGAACCACAGTCAGCTTGAATCCGACACTGGTTGCTGTATTGCAACTGTGTGCGTCCTACTCTGAAAAGCTGCAAGATTTCAGACAAAACCTGAGAAATGGGTCAGGGACCCTGAGTCTCAGATGACAAGCTTGAGGCAAGTCTTGGTGGCTTCTGAGCTCACCTAGACAGACAAGTCTTTGCACTGTAGGGGGTGCAACACCCCAAATCACATGTCTGCAAATAAAGATTCTGATTTGCACTGCATATTATCTAAGTCATATGGCAGAGCTCATTAAGGGATAGATATTGACTTTAATGATTGCTACTTGCAATAAGTTCAAGTCCTCTTCCTCCTCTGAAGAGGAAATTTCCTTCTTTCTGTAAACACTCTTAGTAAGAGACCTAGAACTTTCTGAAGGGACAGAGAAGCCACTGGTGACCTGATTCGCACATCAACAATCGCACATAGTCCCTGGCCCACTTTCAAAGAATGCTTTTTAGATATGGGTGAATGTTTAAAACACTCCTAGGAAGAGACCAGTAACTTTCAGAATGCAAGGAAGAATCTTTGGGGACTTGACTCACACTTGTCATCCAAAGCACATGATCCTCTCTAACGGATTAAAGAATGTAAGTGTTCTCAGAAATGGTGCAATGTTTTAGACTAAAGCCCCCATTACACATAGCGAGATCGCTAGTGATATCGCCGTTGCTTTACAGGTTTTGTGACGCAACAGTGACCTCGCCAGCGATCTTGATATGTTTGACCCGTAGCAGCGACCGGGATCGCCGATCGGGTTGGAATGGCCGGACCATTTTTTGATAGTCGGTTCCCACTGGGCAGCATGCATCAGTATGTTTGACGCCTTAACAACGACCTCATTGGCGACTCAGAACTCAGCCATGTAGGTCTGAGTCGTCAGATTAGCTGCTGTGTGACAGGGTCCCAACGACCGCCGAGGTCGATATACGAGTAAGCCGTATTGTTGCTGCATCGTTCAGTAGATCTGACCTGTTGACATCTCACCAGCGACCACTTAGCGACGGTCCAGCGATCCTTACCAGGTCGTGTTGTTGTCGGGATCGCTGGAACGTTGCCAAGTGTAACGAGACCCTAAAGCATAAACAGCTTCAATAACCCTTTCTGTGATGCCCATGGTTTCGGCATTATAAACTTTATTGCAAATGTCATGCAAGGAGCCAAAAATGGCCTGTTCCCTTGTTAGTGCATTGGCCAGGACTGAAGTGGGGAAAAAAGCCATTATTTTAAGATTTTCGTCAAAGAAAATCACTGCAATTTGAATGACAACACAGTAAAAGCTGTCTATTTGATAGGCTTTTTTCACTTTTTTTTCCTTAACTTAAAGATTGTCAGAGTTACCCAACCAAGTGATTTTTAAATGGCTAATCCTGTTGTTGAGTTGTAGTTTGAGCCCTTCCCAAACTGGTCTTGTGTTTTACACCTGGAAGTGTGATCCTGTTCAGATCAAACCTTGGTGACTCACTTAATGCATTCACCGATTATCTCAGGGTATTGTGTAATTATAATTATGTTTGTCTTTCTGATTAGTAATGCCATCGTGATGTTGGATTATGTGATTTCCTGTTACATTTATTTCTTGAATTCCAGTTTTAGTTTGGGCAGTGACTATAAAGAAAGGCATTCATCTATATTTCACTTAAATTGCATATAGTTCATTCCATGGTGTCTAAAGCTGACCATATGTTTTGCGTAGCTCTTACCCAAACTAGCTATCCCATGCTGCTCCCCCATACACATGCACTCTGGGCTAGGGGAGAAGGTAAAATGCTGCTGACAAGCACTCCCACCTGCAGACTTTCTTATTTAAGAACACAGGTTAAGGTATTTTGAAATCCAACATCCCCTGTTCCTTGTTTTTTCCCAACATCTGCCATGGATAGAAAGTGGAGACCCCACCGAACCTAGTAGACAGTTGGCTGGTCCTGTCAACAATTGTCAGGCTGGCATTCATCTAATGCATATGACCACCTTATTTGAAGTACAAGTTTTGTGGCTGTGACTAGATTAAGAAATGCATTATATCAAGTTTGATTGCACTCCTACTTTGGTTCCAGGCCATGACTTCTTGGAAACCCTTGCAAAGATCTGGTCTTATCTGTTGACTTCATCTCTGCGGCAGATGTAGATACCGTATATACTCGTGTATAAGCCGACCCCCCCCCCTACTTTTGCCCCCAAAACCTGGGAAAACCTATTGACTCGTGTATAAGCTGAGGGTGGACCCCAGCACAGGTATACAGCCCCAGCAGTGTGGTATACAGGCCCCCCCAGTGGTATACAGCAGCCTCCCCAGTGGTGTGGTATATACAGGCCCCAGTGGTGTGGTATATACAGGCCCCAGTGGTGTGGTATATACAGGCCCCTGTGGTGTGGTATATAGCGGCCCCAGTGGTGTGGTGTATAGCGGCCCCAGTGGTGTGGTGTATAGCGGCCCCAGTGGTGTGGTGTATAGCGGCCCCAGTGGTGTGGTGTATAGCGGCCCCAGTGGTGTGGTGTATAGCGGCCCCAGTGGTGTGGTGTATAGCGGCCCCAGTGGTGTGGTGTATAGCGGCCCCAGTGGTGTGGTGTATAGCGGCCCCAGTGGTGTGGTGTATAGCGGCCCCAGTGGTGTGGTGTACAGCGGCCCCAGTGGTGTGGTGTACAGCGGCCCCAGTGGTGTGGTGTACAGCGGCCCCAGTGGTGTGGTGTACAGCGGCCCCAGTGGTGTGGTGTACAGCGGCCCCAGTGGTGTGGTATACAGCGGCCCCAGTGGTGTGGTATACAGCAGCCCCAGTGGTATACAGGCCCCCAAATGCTGGCACTCGCCCCCCCCCCTCTGTTGTAAGGGCCCCCCCCCCCCCCCGCTGCTTAACTTACCATCCCCGGTCTTCTGCACCGCGCCGGTCTTCTGTGCTCCGTCCTCCATGCTCCCGTCCGGCTGCATCCGTGGTCCCCGGCCATCGCACGATGACGTCATCGTTACTGCGACGGCCGGGGATCCCGGATGCAGCCGGACGGGAGCATGGAGGACGGAGCACAGAAGACCGGCGCGGTGCCGAAGACCGGGGACGGTAAGTTAAGCAGCGGGGGGCCCTTACAACAGAGGGGGGGCGAGTGCCAGCATTTGGGGGCGACCAAGTACCGTATTGACCCGTGTATAAGCCGAGGGGGGGACTTTTCAGCCCAATTTTTGGGCTAAAAAACTGGGCTTATATACGGTACATAATGGTAGGTTTATAAGTGTCCTCTACTGCCATTAAACGAGCACCAATTGACTGTATGCAAGTCGAAAGGCAGATGTTTAAAACACTTGTTTCGGTTGTCCAAATTTTCTATGCACACAGAACAATCGTTAATGATTGTTCTGTACACACAGAGCATAATTTTATTGATGACACATTTGTTTGTCAGGTGATTATTTTTAATGAATAATGAAGTCTTGGAATCTTTCAACTCCTTCATAACAGGTATGTTTAGTACTTTTGGCTGTTATAACCAATTGCAAATATGGTGTATAACCATATTACTATTATAGTTCTAATATAGAGCTGGAGGTCTAGCTATTCAGATTTAATCAACTGAAATCTTCTGACAGACATGGATGATTCGGAGGTCTTCCCATGGCTGTTAACCAGTTAAATCTCGCTGTCAAGACTCTGACCGCTGTATTTAACACACGCCAGCAGGGGGACAGGGGGACGTGTAATTCCCCACTCCCATCAGCGGCTCAGTGATGTGATTGTAGGGCACTGATAGGTTGTCATTACAAACATGGATCAGTTGATGACACCTGGGTCTATCATTACAGTCCTACCTTAAATGCTGGTTGTTAGCACTGCTTTGTATAGCACAAGCGTTCCAATGTTTGCAGCTTAAAGTGAACCTGTCATCTGTTTTGGGCATTCTAAGCTGTGCCCACCACCTTTAAACATACTGTAATTGGGGTTACGATGACCTCTTTATACCTCCAGACATACCCCTGCATACCTCAAAAATTAACTTTTTTATGTTCCGCGCAGTATGTAAATGAGTTGTTAAGGATTTGATGGGGTGCTGCACATTGTGGTCCTCGCGACCTCGCTCTATGGAAAACCCGCTCCATTGAAAACGTCACCTGTCCTGTGTATGTATGTGAATGACATACAATACTATTCACAGTTCTCGTGCTCACACAGTGGCGCGGGTAGTCTGGTAGATTTGTGAAGTCTCACCCCTGCGCAGTGAATCTTGTGAGACTTCAAGCATTGTGCGGCTGATCATTTCAAAAAGGTAGTATTATGCCTAAAACACATTCACAGCAAATATATCTGCAGCATATATCAATATTTTTGCTGAATCTGACAATCCTAATCCTAAAGTAACAACATTAAAGAACCAACTTGCTGCTGAGACAACCTCATATGGAGTATCAAAAAGGGGAGCAACCTTTGTACATAGTTCAATATAATGTAAGGGGAGAGGCAAAGGATGTTATCTGTTTGCTATCCAAGAAAATACCAACCTCAACTCACTACCTACGTGTTGAAACAGAGGGGAGATGAGTTCAAAACCTCCCAAATTCTATCAAATTTTTTTGGACAACCTCTATTCTGGTAGACCGCATGTTCATAAGGTATTACCGAGTAAATCACTCAAGCCAGGATCGCTAGGTCGAGTAAGATCTCATCGATCTCAAGGCCAAAAGTCTCCTTCCCAAAAATGTCTCTAGCAGGAAACTTTACAAAATGCTCACATACCCTCCTCCAGCTTCTATACTATTAAGCAGAGAGTGTGTTTATCTGTCAAAAGAACTTCTCTTAAACGCCGAATAGTGGGAACATGATACTTACACAGGCCATTGTGGGTGCAATTACTAGGTCAACTGTCCTATTTTGTAATTTCCGTTTTGAATTGTGAAACGGTAATGACAATTCATGTTCTCTCGACAACGTGAACATGTGATCCGCATGCAGGAAGCTTGCCTAGGGATGCCACAAGGTTGGTACCCGGAGACCTTTTTTTTTGGTTTTTTTTTTTTTTCCCTCCCTTTTCCCACACGCAAACTATTATAATCATAAGATATCGTTTACCCGGGCACATCTTTTACCCCTACCACACTCATACTATCATGATCATATTTTATACAGTCAGGATCATATTTTCAACATTTCCTTTATAAACTGTAACCCCCTCTCCTGTGATTATTCCTTTCTCAATAAAAGACACACGCTCTTTTATTACTACTATTTAGCATTCTCTTTGCATTTTTCTATTCAATCACTATCAACTGACTATTGCAAAATCTACCCTACAGTATATAGTCTTATTAATCATGTGTATCCAGATATCACATTCACTATTCAGAACCGCAACTGTCTGAAGGACCACATAATTTCAACACCCCTAAATGTGAAAGTTGCAGAATTGAACATCATATTTATAGAAAACCTTGTAACTTCTTCACAAATACTTCTCAATAGACAAATGTTTAAATGATGATACTACACGCTCCCTGTACAATTTTTGAATTCACTTAGTCCCAGTGGGATTCCTCTGCATTCATTAGTGCTGAAAGTTTGGTTTCCTGTTATGTTGTTGTGGAATATGGACATAACCAACATGTGTTATGGGTCCACACTGTTAGTCCGGTCTTTACATGCTTATATCATCGAAGCAACCATTTAGCTGGCCCTTTTGAAGCTGAAGACTACCTAATTCCATGTCACTCCTGACTGACATACCCTTTGCATTCATAGGATTGCAGTTCTTGTGACATTTGCAATAACAATCAATATGGCGCAAGGATAGTCGCTAAAAGTCACAAGCTTGGATTTCACTGACGAGTGCTTCTCGTATAACCAGCTGTATGTCAAAATGTCAAGGGCCGGGGTTCCCTTAAAATTGTCCATTGTTGCACACAATCAACAGACTAAAAATATTGTATATACCCAAGTATTGCAATAAATTGTAATTCACTTAATTCAATTCAGCATGAGAAATAAACAAGGATTTTCCATGTATCCAAAGTATTGTATACTGTACATTGTATATCCAAGTAATGCACAAAATTTTCTATTCACTCACTTACATTCTCTATAAGGAATAAACAATGACTTTACATGTATACAAGGTGAAGCAGGGTAGTAGAGTGATCCACGTTCTCTCACGTTCCAAGTCGTATATACCACTTCAAAACCCATCTTGTTTTAGGGGAAGGAAAAGAAAACCAAGGGAGAACAGGTTATCAGTTCCCAGCCTACAAACTTAGTGCTTAGTACACCCATCTACTATATAATTGTCTAAGGCGTCTGTGTGACGCCGAAATCGAACGTCAGAGAGAGGCAGCTCATTGGTGGCCGCTCGGCGGCCACCAATGAGCGCAGACTATGCAAATAGGAGCGCAAATTCAAAACCTGGCGACAGACAGTGCTTTTCTTGCGACGGTATGGCGTACCGGAAAATGTGAGCTGGGGGAGGCTGCAGGAGGGAGCGGGAGATCTTCTGCTCCCGCTCATATAATATGCATAGCCGCTCTCCATCACCATGGTGCTGAAACCGCAACACTGTGAGGGGCTGGGGGAGTGTCGCATATTATATGGTCCTGCGCCCCCCTGTGATGGCACATGCCCCCTATGTGGCCCCATGCTGCTGCCATAGTAAAATAATAAACTGTATACTTACCTCCTGGCTCCTCCTCCAGCTCTGATCTCCCGTGTCTCTCCGGTCTCCCGGCTGCTGCTGTGATCGCACGCAGAGATATATCACTTTTCTGCCGATCACATGACCCACAGAACCAGGAAGTGGAGGAGCTCTGTAGCATCATCTGTGCCCGATCACAGCTGCACGGAGGGAGACCGGGAGATCAGCGCTGGAGGAGGCAAGAATAGAGCAGCGTGGGGGCCATATCTAACACAGGGGGGCATGTGCCACGCATGGGGGACGTGTGCCATGCATAGGCTGGGCCGCACTGTCCAATGGTCAATATGAGCCTTTAGGCTCAGGCGGCAAGGAGGCAGGGGGAGCCGCAGAGCAGAAGGGGGCGGCGCCTGCACCATGCAGCCGGCTCCCTGTGTGACGTGTGCGGCTGCATAAGGTAAAACACCAGCGGCGGCTACAGACAGAACCCCCCCACCCCACTCCTCACCCGCGGCCGCCGACGCACCACCACCACCCGCCGACGACAGCAACCCCCACCCCCTCCCTATCTGCGGCCTCCGACAGCGATGTGCTATGGGTCCACCCTGTTAGTCCGGTCTTTACATGCTTGTATCATCGAAGCAACCATTTAGCTGGCCCTTTTGAAGCTGAAGACTACCTAATTCCATGTCGCACCCTGCCCTGCACTCGCGTCCGCCTGCCTGCACTCCGTGCCCTGCCTGCACTCGCGTCGCACTCACGTGACACTGTCTCTAAAGCAAAACCGCGTCGCTGATTGGCTGGGCGCGACCAATCAGCGACGTGGGATTTCCGTTACAGCAAAACAGGCACAGTCCGCCTGGTCTCCCGGCCCCCTCCGCTCAGTCTCCTGCCCGCTGCTCACCCACTCCACGCTCCATGTGCCTGCTGCTCCCCCCAGCATTCTTCTTCTTTTCAAAGGCATAGACTCGAGAAATTCAATGGCCGTGGGGGTGGAGCTACCAAAGGGGGCGTCGTAATGCTGTGAACAAGGGCACACGCACCACATCAGGGCTATGCGCTTGGACACGCCTACTATGATGCCCCATGTTAACTCCGCCCTCTCAGACCTTGGAATTGTTGACGTCTATGCTGGAGGAAGATGAAGAAGACATGCTAGGGTGAGAGCGGCTGTACAGAAGCCTGGAGCAGGTGAGAACTGAGGGGGCCACCGCTGCACACTCGCACAACCGCACCGCCGTACACCCTCACCGCCGCACACCCACATATTTTAGAATACCCGATGCGTTAGAATCGGGCCACCATCTAGTCAGTACAATAATTACGTCCATAGCATTACAAAGGTATTTCCTACAGAAAGCCAAGTTAGTATTCCGGCAATAATAAACATATAAATCTTAACACACAACTGAAAAAATATAAATTAGAAAAAAGTGGGCGAGCCCTTTGCATTAGTAAAAGGGGGATACCTTCACTGAATACTGTGCTAGTTATAGTTGGTACAGTGGCTGCTAGAAGTGGAAGCTTCCATTGTAACAAATGAATGTAAATGTTAGTTCACCTTCACCCAAACATTCTGAAAGATAAAAGATGAAAAAGGAAAGCAGAGGTCATAAAGGAAATTCAGAGATTTTTCCTATTTTTAGTCCTGTATGAAGCTAAAGCCATTCTGTTGCATCATAGGAGTCGAAAAGAACATGGAAGAGCCTTCATTGTGCAGTATGTAATGGGGCAGGAGAAACCATTGAAAAAATATTTGAGTTTCTATTGACCTCCGTGAATTGAGCTAGTTTCTGGAGGTCCACCGAAAAATCTGGAAAGACCGAGATTTTGCCATTGTATGTAAGGGGACCCTTTTGTCTGGCCAGCCACAATACAGCATCTCTGCCTTTACAGTCCAGGAGATGTGCCAACAAGTGCCGCGGTGGACAGGGCTGCGGAGTTGGAGTCTATGTTCATTTTGATAGAGTTGGAGTCTGTATAAAATGGACCGACTCCTGAAATATATAATAAATTAGGTACAGTAGTTCAATACAGTATGTGCTGAATATTATGAATTATGTTGTCTCTAAATAGCTTGAATATTGTATCATAATGATTAAAAGCCAGATATTCACATTGTACTACAATAAATGTACTACGCAAGTCGTGTATGGGTACCTTTACACGCGGCAACTTTTCTAGGAATTTCACTGGCAACTTGCTGGTTACAGTGAAATCATGGACACATTGTTCATTTGTACACAGCAACAAGATAGAACAATATGTCTATGATTTCACTGCAACCAGTAAGTTGCCAGTGAAATTCCTAGAAAAGTTGCCGCGTGTAAAGGTTACCTTATGAGTGAGTCGGAGGTTTAACTTACTGACTCCACAGTCCTGCAGGTGCAGCACCCTGAGGAAGAGTTCTTGTTGGGACCTTATGGGCCCGTTCTACAGCAAGTATCGAGAACTCCTCTCTGAAGTTTGTATGAAGCCAATCCTTTAAGAAGTGTTCACGTCACTGGCCTTCCGAGCACTCTGGCAGCCCTATATGGTCGCCACAATATTGCAGTAAAATGCAATAGGCGGTGATCAAACTAATATACCCACCCAAAAATGGTATAAGCACAAATGTCAGTTCAGGGCGCAAAAATTAAGCCATCCCTAAGCTCCAGATCTTGAAAAAGAAAATTGTTATGGGTCTTGGAAAATGGCGACAAAGCAAAAAAAATTCTTAGAAATTTCCCATTTTTTTTTTTTCTTTCACAATTTTAAATTAAAAAAACTAATTTAACTTCTGCGTACTCGTACTAACCTGGAGAATTGTATCGCCTGATTAGTTCTACAATATAGTGAACATAGTGCAATTCCAGAATTTTTATGTACCATCTTCTTTTTGCAATTTTACCACAATTGAATGGCATCATTTAAAAATACAGCTCATCCTGCAAAAAGTTCTGGCTCTTGGAAGAGGGGGAGGAGAAAACGGAAAGTGGCTTTGGTGTGAAGCTTGGTTTGGTGCAGCTCACTTGTCCGTATTCTGTGTAGACCACAAAACATGAGCCCATTGCTTGGTCACCTGTGTGAAAAATGGAAGATTTCACAATCATTTATTTTTTTTTATATGAACAATGCAAAAAAATCACTCAATTTGATATTGTCTGTTGGTACATCTCAAATATACTTTCCATAGCAGTGATGTAAAATCCCACTCTAGCTGATTCACCAATGGCACAATTGCTGCTGAGCATGTGTATCTGAAGGGCAAAAAGTTATATCCAGCATAAAAGACCAATTCTGTGCGGCTCCATGGATGGGATTTCTAATTGAATCAGCAGGTACATGGAGATGACATTGAACTGATGGACAATGAAAATCACAATTGGTTCTGTCCTTCCACAAATGTGGTGTTCTGTTGATTGCAGTAGTCACTCACAATTTCTATGCACTACATGAATTGTCACTTCAGTGAGGAAGTGAGAAACCCAATAAGGGTAGCAATCCTTAAAGTCATAATCCTTAAAAACCTTTTAATATGACTAAAGGTACCGTTACATGCTTCAAAGTCGTTACGATCTCACCAACAATCTCAAGGGAGCAGGGTCGTTGGGACATCTTTTTGAGATCGTTGATGAGATGTCACAAGTGTAGATATCGTTAACGATGCACCAACAATGTGGCGAACAGCTATCAGTCGCACACTGTTGTGAATAGGCGAAGTCTATAGACATCGCTGCATGTGACAACTAGGCAGCGATGTCGGAAGCAAGCACGCACCCGTAGAATTGCTTCCGAGATCGCTGCAATGTTGCCCCGTGTAACGGTACCTACACAACGATGCAGCAGGTTGGCTGAACGATGATCGTCTGATTTGAGAACATATTCTCAAATCTGCGATCAACAATTTATCGTAGTCGTATCTCTGTGTCACACGCAACAATGTCCTAACTATGTCGTTTGACTTAAAACCTGTGATGTTTGAGCGATATCTTACCGTGTAACGGTACATTTAGGATTTGTGCCAGATCAGAATCCCAAACTGCAGACGCTGTGTTTCGGGGTGACTGCCCTCATCAATGCAGTGTGTGGGGATTCTGATCTGGCTGTATGTATGCACTACACGTTGCTTTATAATATTCTTTATCTCTATGCAAAGGAATTTTCAGCTCGGCACAAATGTATATTACTTGCACACGAATCCTTGGTGGTTATGCGCATGACTTGCATACCTCTGCCAGGAGACGTTATCCGTAGCTGCTGTAACTTATTTTAAAATGCAAAATGATGTCTAATTATTTTTGCTTGGAAAGGTGGATAGTCGTGAGGGAGGAAAAAAAGAACAGCATAAATGGAACTGGTGGGAGACAATAAACACTTGTGAAGCATGCTGTGCTGGAGCTGCACCATGCCCGACGTCCTGGGGAGCTGCTGTAATTGGATGTACATCGCCATATGGCCGTGCTATGTGCCTTACCCCAAAGATGTGCAGGGCACAAATTAACGCCTTCAGTGCGGTAAAAGGAAAACATGTAGCTGAACAATGAATTTCTATAGCTGCCATGTAGATTCTGCCACATTAATAAATAAAAGGCGCATAAAATTCAGACAACCTCATTGAAGCACTAACCAATCAGTATGACGATTCAGAATTCAATTGAATGTCAGTTCAGGTGACTTTAGTATAGGCAGTCCTGTGTGTATTTGAGGGATGACACCATTTATGACATGCTTCCTACACTTTACACCTGTTTTCCCTTTGTCTATGCCTAGTGGGTGGAAACTAGCTGCTATGATGTCTCCCATACAGACATGAGGGATTCCTGCTCTTCTTTCTCTGAAGCAGACAGCAGCATGGAAGACATTTATACCGCAGTACGAAGCACTAGGTTGATGGGAAGCTGCAACATGATCTTTCTTATGTCTGTGTTTCTGTACTTCTTTCCCCCTTGATAAAATACAGTAGGCAGCTCTAATTGAACCTTCTAGGCTGTTGTTATTGGTATTATTCTGAAAAGATGGATTATACCTGTTTTTTTAGTTCAGGATGCAGGGCTGAGAAGTGGCTCAAAAATGACTCATTTACAATAGATGACCCAATTAATGAAGAGTAGACGATGCTTTTAAAGCACTTCCTTCCGGGAAAAACTCCTGGAACTGATGGATTAGTAGGAGATTGACACAAAACTAATTGTGATTTGGATTAAGCTCTGTAACGCAAGTTTTAAGCTAGGGGAGCTCCTTGACTCTAGTAAGGACCCCAAGTCTCCAGATTCTTATCACTCTTTTTCGTCTCTTAAAACAGATAATAAAATTGTAGCTAAACTTTAAGTCGGGTACTATCATTAGGTCATGCTGCCAAACTGGCTTAATTCCAGGTAACGTGACAGACCTTAAAGGGAACCTGTCACCTGGATCTAAGCCCCTACACTATCGCTACCTGTCCCTGCACCTTCCTAGCTGCTTCCTATCTATCCCTCTCTGAGCTAAATCCGCCCTATAAAACTGCAGAAAAATAACTTATAACTTACAGCAGTCCCTGAGGCTGGGGACTGAGAAGGCGGCGCCAGGCTCCATTCAGCCCCTCCTCCATGCAGCAGCACACGCCCCACTGGGCGGCGTTATTCTTTCTTCATCGCCGCCTCCTCCATTTGGAATCTGTGCTTTACACCTATCATGTTGTGGTGATGCGACCTCGATGTGTCCCCTGACTGAGACACAGCATATGGGAGATTGTATCTTCTGCTTGGTAGCAGCACACACAGGGTGAGCTGCTACTGGAGCTAAGTGCTGATTGAAATCACTGACCCCCAGGTGTGCGGGTGAATAGGAGATGATATGTGCTGCCCTGGGCTGTGGGGAGGGGGTGGAGTGTGTCAGGACAGCAGCCCTGCTGCTGGGATTGTATGAGGTTCTACTCGGCTGTGCCCCGGAGTAACAGGCCAGACTAACCCCCCGACCAGAATATACTCGGGGTTAAAGTGGCCTAGGCCAGATTGTACCCCTCCGTATACCACAGCAGCTGTAGATCAGGGCTCCAAGCAACACATGGGGGCCCGAGGCAGCACAAAGTGGCCCCAGGCAGCAGAAAGTGGCCCTATGCAACATACAGGGGCCCCAGGCAGTGCTAGGGGCCCCCAGCAGTGCTAGGGGCCCCAGGCAGTGCTAGGGGCCCCAGGCAGTGCACAGGGCCCCAGGCAGCACAAAGTGGCCCCAAGCAGCACAAAGAGGCCCCAGGCAACATACAGGGGCCCCAGGCAGTACTAGGGGCCACAAGCTACACACAGGATCCCAGGCTACACACAGGGGCCCCATGCAGCATACAAGGACCCCAGGCAGTGCACGGGGCCCCAGGGAGTGCACGGGGCCCCAGGGAGTGCACGGGGCCCCAGACAGTGCACGGGGCCCCAGACAGTGCACGGGGCCCCAGGCAGTGCACGGGGCCCCAGGCAGCACAAAGTGGCCCCAGGCAGCACAAAGTGGCCCCAGGTAACATACAGGGGCCCCAGGCAGTACTAGGGGCCCCAGGCTACACACAGGGTCCCAGGCTACATACAGCATACGAGGGCCCCAGGCAGTACAAAGGCGTCCCAGGCAGCGCATGGGGGCCAGAGGCAGCACACAGGGGCCCCAGGCAGCACACAGGGGCCCCGGGTGGTCCACTGCCTGGGACCCCTGTATATTGCCTGTGGTCACTTTGTGCTGCCTGGGGCCCCTGTATGTTGCCTGGGGCCACTTTGTGCTGCCTGGGGCCACTTTGTGCTGCCTGGGGCCTGTGCACTGCCTGGGGCCCCGTGCACTGCCTGGGGTCCTTGTATGCTGCATGGGGCCCCTGTGTGTAGCCTGGGATCCTGTGTGTAGCTTGTGGCCCCTAGTACTGCCTGGGGCCCCTGTATGTTGCCTGGGGCCTCTTTGTGCTGCTTGGGGCCCTGTGCACTGCCTGGGGCCCCTAGCACTGTCTGGGGCCCCTAGCACTGCCTGGGGCCCTAGCACTGCCTGGGGCCCCTGTATGTTGCATAGGGCCACTTTCTGCTGCCTGGGGCCACTTTGTGCTGCCTCGGGCCCCCATGTGTTGCTTGGAGCCCTGATCTACAGCTGCTGTGGTATACGGAGGGGTACAATCTGGCCTAGGCCACTTTAACCCCGAGTATATTCTGGTCGGGGGGTTAGTCTGGCCTGTTACTCCGGGGCACAGCCGAGTAGAACCTCATACAATCCCAGCAGCTCCTGCTGCTGTCCTGACACACTCCACCCCCTCCCCACAGCCCAGGGCAGCACATATCATCTCCTATTCACCCGCACACCTGGGGGTCAGTGATTTCAATCAGCACTTAGCTCCAGTAGCAGCTCACCCTGTGTGTGCTGCTACCGAGCAGAAGATACAATCTCCCATATGCTGTGTCCCGGTCAGGAGACACATCGAGGTCGCATCACCACAACATGATAGGTGTAAAGCAGGCAGGAGATTCCAAATGGAGGAGGCGGCGATGAAGAAAGAATAACGCCGCCCAGTGGGGCGTGTGCTGCTGCATGGAGGAGGGGCTGAATGGAGCCTGGCGCCGCCTTCTCAGTCCCCAGCCTCAGGGACTTCTGTAAGTTATAAGTTATTTTTCTGCAGTTTTATAGGGCGGATTTAGCTCAGAGAGGGATAGATAGGGAGCAGCTAGGAAGGTGCAGGGACAGGTAGCGATAGTGTAGGGGCTTAGATCCAGGTGACAGGTTCCCTTTAACTTTCAACAGTCCTTCTTATACAGCAGCTACATGTGGTGGTCTCATTCCCGGTTTGATGTTTTTGGATGTATGGAAAGTCTTTACCTTTGTTGAATGCCAATATTTGCATTTACTACTATCACTCCTCAAATTTGGTCTTAATTTTTGTACTTTGGTTAAATTTTTATATGTAAGTAACACAATCATTTCCGTTACAAAGAGGGAGTAGACGGGTGCACCTTGTCTCCGCTGCCTTTCACAGTGGCCACTGGCCCTGACAATCCGACAGGCTCAGCACATCAAGGCTTTAATTTGGGGGCCCTTAACAGACAAGCATTTTTATTCGCAGACAATACCTTAGTGCAGGGGTGGGGAACCTTTTTATGCCAAGGTCCATTTGGAAATGTCTACAATCCTTCGGAGGCCGTACAAAATGATCAATTTGAAAATTCCCATGATATATTTGGTTAAACAATCAACTCCCCCCTACTGTGATGGCTGGGGCGGCTTATACATGGTGTGGCTGTGATGTTAGGTGATATTGATCATGTTGCTTCCCTGCTTTTCCAGGTTTGCTAGAGCCCTAGACATCCCAGGAGAGGCTGGGAGTATATACAGCACCGCGGAGCTGGATTTATAGGGCAGGCTGTCGGCAAAGCGTGGCTGCCAGCCCAAGCACTATGGTCCCCAGGAATCTGCCCGGGGGCCGCAGAAAAAGGCATCAAGGGCCGCATACGGCCCTGGGGCCTGAGGTTTCCCACCCCTGCCTTTAGTGTATCTGGTGGATATCTGTCTTTCCCTAATTTCCCTCCTGACTTTGGGTAATTTTCTGCTTTAAGAGTTTGTGAGACTCGCTAGTTTCTGGTCCTGCTGTGAAGCTGGAAACTTCTTCGGGTCAGAGTGCCGCATCGCTCTGTCCTGAAGTGACTCAGACCATCACCCCATTCACTGTGCGAGACGATACTAATTTAGTTTCAGGACTCTGCAGGAACAGACGATCATGGATGGCTATGTGGGAGTAATAAAGATGGAGTTGAAATATTTGTGTTCTTGGTGCTAATAAAAATATTTTTCTGTGCTGTGTATTCTTTACTATTTACTAAAGGTTCCTAATTGCCGGGTCTAACATTTGCCTGACATTAGGAATCTCTAGCTTAGTTCCAGCTGACAATATTTTATTTATTTTTGGTACCTTCTACAGCTGATGATACCATTCTAACATAGCAAGCAGCTCGCACTGGGTCGAGCACTGGGTGTACCCAAGCACAGTGATGCTCGCTTCAGTGGTTTGTATACATAAAGCACCTGAACACTGATTTTCTTTTGTGAAGTCTGTGTTCAGCTCACACTGAACTTGAAAGTTTGGTTCACTCCTCTCTTATTTATGACTAAGTATATGGGATACCTTTAAAACTAATTTTCTTTTCTATGACTAAAATGAGAAGAAAAAAAAGCAAAAACCTGTTGAGATTATTTATTTATTTTTAAATCTGAGCGAAACCTGCTGTAAGGACAGAGACCCTGATTCCAGTGATGTCACATTTTCTGGTCTGCCTGGTGTAGTTTTGATAAAATTACTGTTTTCTTGGCTGCAAATCTTGCAATGCTCTGAATGCTGAACCCTTTCTAACCCTGCCACCGACGCATAGATAGAAAGCGGCTAATCATTGGTGGGGGTGGGGTTACACAGAGCAGTTAAGCAGGAAGTACGAGACACACAGTTCTATAGTGATAATCACCTGGTGATAAAGCAATGGTTTTATTGAATGAGTAAACACAGCCTACTTAGTGAAACAATGGAATCAGGATATCTGCCCCTACATCATGCTGTCACATATCACATTCTTGCTGACATTCCCTGTAACTTTTACACTATCGGCAGAAATAAAAGTGTGGCTTGCTTGTAGAAAAGATCTTTTTACAGGGGCAGATAATTGTATAGTAAATCGAGTAGATTAGTTTTCCTTGCATCCATATTATACAACCATTGGTCGTGAGGATGGTTGCCTAGCCCCATATTGTTACTTCATTACCAGAGACTGGTAGTATATACCAATACAATGCTTTTCTTGATCAAAGACAAGTGAGTAAATTGTTATATCATTGGGCAAGTTCACACTAGCTGTTTTAATTAACCTTTTGACAATTATTACCCAATTGCCTGATAATACGTTTTTTCTAACGGTCTTATTCACTGATGTTTCTTGTGGACTATGTACTGAAATGCTTTTTCTTTTTGCAGAGACATCATGATAACCCATTTCGACCCCAGCATCACCTTTGATGGGCTTTGTAATGAGGTGAAAGATATGTGCGCTTTTGACAATGAGCAGCTCTTCACAATGAAGTGGATTGACGAAGAAGGTAATAATTGATAACAACTCAACCTCATCCTTACCATATAATGTAAATTTACATCACATGTACTTATTGGGCTCGGGTTGTATGGAGGGCTACCACCTTCCCCAAAACGAGATGTGACTGCTATGGGCTACTATGGGTTTCATAGGGGGATCAGTATGGCAGCCAATCTGTGGCTGGGCTTCATAACAGAGCCTCATTTACACTTTATACTGCAGTACAAGAGTACGAGAGTATCGCAGTACTGTATATATGTAAAGGTAACCAAATCATTGCATGTCTCTCCCACCAAGGAGGTCTAAAAAGGTAAGTAACAGAAATTTTTATGCTTTATTAAAAAAAAAAAAAAATTACCCTCCTTTTCCCTGTTAAAAATGAAAAAATTTTAAAGGCTACAAAAATAACAATTGTGGTATTGATGTGTCCATTAAAATTTTATCTAAAAATATTTAAACTATGGAAAGGCCCCCCCCCCACCCCACCCCAAAAAATGAACAGGATGAAATTATTTTTTGGTCACCATACTTCCCCTAAAGTGTTTAATAAAAAAATGCTGAAAAATTACCTGAAAAGGCCAACAAAAACTGCATAGAAAGACGAGGATGCAGCTTCCGGTTCAAGTGAAATTTATTCACAAACTAAGTGGTTCCATAAAAACATTTCCAAGTATAACAAAAAATAGAGAGGTGCATACAGCCTTACTCAGAGCCCGGAGATGTTAGCTGATGCGGTGTACCGCAGCGACACGTTTCTGACGCAAGCTCCGTCCTTTGTGAGAGACGTGCCGCCGCGGTACACCGCATCAGCTATTGTCTCTGGGCTCTGAGTAACACTGTATGCACCTCTCTATTTTTTGTTATACTTGGAAATATTTTTATGGAACCACTTAGTTTGTGAATAAATTTCACTTGAACCGGAAGCTGGATCCTCGTCTTTCTATGTTGATGTCTAGCACTGCCAGTGTGCTGATCCACGCATGCCGGACCTGTGTGGTGAGCTGGATTCATTGCTTCATTACACATCAAAAACTGCAGCTCGGTGCACTAAGAACAGGGTCTTACACAGCTTCATCAAATTGTCTAAAATGGTGACACAAACTGCTAAATGTTGTGTAGAATTTTTAGTTGTTTTTCAGTATATTACATTGTAAAATGAGCGGTGTCATTCAAAACTCCAACTTATTCAACAAAGAAATAAGTCCTCATATGTCAACCAAAAAATTAAAGAAAGGAAAGGCAAACATGTGTCCCCGAAAAACCTGAGTCGCCCAGTCATGAGGGGGTTAACACCTGTAAACCATTTCCACTACCACATGATATGGTGAAAAGGGAACTGATATACATACATAGTCTGTATCATAAGATTGAGTGTGGAAGCCCATAATAACCATATAAATGATGTGAGTGACTTGAGAGAGGGAGACTGAATCTTCTTGATGAAGTCCTCTATATGCTTCTCTATCTTTAGTTTATATTTTGGTTTAATATATGATATTTGTATTGCATATTACCATCCATGTACGATATCCATAAATCATGTCATCACTTCCAGAATTGGCTGCTCTGTTAGCAGCGGGGTGAAGAATGCTACGACTATCTCCCTGTCTGAGTTATATCCTATAATGATGAGAATGTGGGAATCTTTGTATTTTCCATATCAGCCATTACTTTCACACTACTAATGGATGGAGCTTTAGTAGCAGCGATGCAGTTCTCGCTAGGTATTTGCCTATGGCCCTGATTTGATTTATACAAATCATAATTGGAAGCCCTATAACTCCTGCCGCTGTATTCTGTGCCCTGTCAGTGGCACACAATTTATGTTGTGCATACACATGAGATGAGAACATGTGCAGAATCTTTACAATGCAATGCTCGCTGCTCAATTCTCATACATTGCACAGCAGTTGGCTTGGCTGCATGATATGAGCCTTGGAGATGCTTTTCCCGTCGTCTTGTCTGTCTCTCCTTGTAACTGATTATATATTAATGGCTTTGAGCATTCCATCATGTTTATTAAATATATTTTGCTATCACGTTTGAGTTCATGATATGATATATCTGTAATAGAAAGAGCCTGTCAATGCTGTTGGCATTTGCATTTGTTGGAGAGTTTTACCATGTTGAATCACTTATAGATGTATACATATTTTTATTACAATCATAAATAGTAGACGGACGCGGCAGGGTTGTCCTCTGTCTCCCCTGCTCTATGTAGTAGTTATGGAGCATCTGACGAAGGCCATGAGGGACAACAGCAATATACACGGGACTGCAGTGGGAGACACTCATCATAAGATGGCGCTATTTGCCGACGACGTCCTTTTGTATGTCACATCCTCGACTACGACCTTTCCTGCACTATTACGTGAGTTTGACACATTTGGAGGTCTCAGTAATTTCAAAGTAAATTACTCAAAGACCGAGGCGTTGAATGTTTCTTTGCCCCCGGCTGAGTTGGAGTCTCTAACCCGGGGATTCCCCTTTCGCTGGGGTCGGGCCATATTTCATACCTTGGTATAAACCTTCCATCCGACCAGACCGACGCCTTCAAGCTATTCTAGATAAAGTGGGAGCCATGTTAGAATCTTACCGTCCCTGAAACTCTCCTGGCTGGGAAGGATCCACGTGGTGACGATGGACATTCTGCCACGATTCTTATACGTCTACCAAGCTTTGCCTATCTGACCACGAGGCCCGTTTTTCCACACCCTCCGTACTTTGATCTCCAGATTTATCTGGAATGGCATAAAGCCGAGAGTAGGCTTCGGGATCTTAACTGCACCAAAGGAGGCGAGAGGAGTGGGATTGCTGGACATACGGTGGTACTGCCTGGCGGCCATTTTGGTAAGACTATTAGATTGGAACTACAAAGCTGCCACCAAACAATGGGTAAAGATTGAACAGGAGGGAATGGAGGTCTCCTTACGATATCTGCAATGGCTCTATGCTGAAGCAACATCCTCTCTGAGTCAAATGGCTTTTTAACCACTGAAACACTGAGGGCGTGGTGAGTGGCATGTAGAGAGTCCAAGGAGATGGTTCCGACCAGCTTTATGACCCCGTTGTTCTGTAACCCGGCATTTCCTCCTGGTATGTCTCAACAATCTCTCTTGATATGTAAGGTCGGAGATGATACCCGCGTTGGCCAGATATTGCATGTAGGTGAGCTCTCCTCCTTCGCTACCTTACAGGCGTCCTTGCCAAACGTGAAATTAAAGTGGTGGGAATACTTCCTGCTTAGGTCCTTCCTAAATTCTCTAACACTCCTGAGGGGCCCAGACGTAGTCCTTGCCCCCTTGGAAGAACTTTTCGTGGCAGAGCAGGCTCCTCTTAGAGGAATTTTAATCATCTACTCTATTCTGGCTAAAGCGGCGGGTTCTGCGACCCACAAGTACAAGAGGGCGTGGGAATCGGATCTTGGTAGGGCGGTATCCGATTCAGAGTGGGAAAAATGCTTCACGATGGCTCGGAGGTCGTCTGGATCCAGCGATGCATTAGAAAAATGTTACAAAATAAGTTTCAGATGGTACCTCACTCCGGACAGGCTGCACAGGTTTTCTGCCTCCACTTCCCCTCTTTGCTGGAGATGCGGTGTGGAGACTGGTACGCTGATTCACATTTTGTGGGACTGTCCCCTGATCGGGGAATTCTGGTCAAAGATATTTCGTAACTACACCCTGGTTATGGGCAAGAGCTTGGTGGGAACCCCTGAGATGGCATTGCTGTCTATCCTTCCTGGGTCCTGGAAGACCCAAAAAAAAAAGACCTACTCCGATTCTGTCTTAGTGCTGCGCGTTCTGTGGTACCCCGACATTGTAGGGAACAGATGCCCCTACCATGCTTGAGTGGTACTCCGAAATGGAGACCCTGCGTAGATATGAGGAGATCTCAGCTGAATGCTCCCAGACCCAACATGAATATGTGATCGTTTGGACTGAATGGATCCTGTTTAAAGACGCCCCAGCCTTTGGAAGCCTGTTCTCATGAATGGTAGAGTTCCTGCGCAAGCCTTTTTATTAAAATTCTTTCCGCAAGGCCTATTGAAATCTTTATCCTCTTTTTCTTTTAATCTTTACCTAAGCTTCTTTTTAACCCCATTTATCTGTTCTCTCCTTTCTTCTTCTGTCCCCTTAACACACTTAAACACTAATATTCTCCTACCCTTATTCCCCTTGGTGGGGACTGATGGCGGCAATTTTCGGCATCTATAGAGTTATATTTTAAGATCTTTTTAGATTTTTTTTTTTTTTTTTCTTTCTTTCTTCACCCTAATTTCCTTTGAGCTTCGGGGCCCCTCCCTTTTTCTTTCGTACTCAAAGGGGTAGGTGATAATCTATAAGTAAGCAAAACTTAACGCATGACCTGACGTGGTTTGGTGATACACATCGAGAAATGTACTAATATCTCTACAATACGATCATTGTCTTCCCCCATGCTTGGATATGTTTGCCAATGTTATAGCAATGTATCGTACTTATGATGTTTATATGTTAAAAAACTCTTTAATAAAGAAAAATTTACAAAAAAAAATAATAATAGTAAACGGGTTGCTCAGTATTTAAAAAAAAAAAAAATAAAAAAAAAAAAAAGCTCTTTACTTGCCCTCTATGGTCCAGTCTGGGCCGGTGTCGCTGCTCCCAGTGTCTTATGGTGGGGTTACACGTCCCGATATCGCGGCGATATCGGAGGCAACGCCGCGGGAGCGCACATTTTTTAAGCCCTTTTCCCGATATGCATCGCCGGTTTACACGCTGCGATATCGGGAAACAACGTCCCTCCGATGTGTACGCCCACCAACCCAGTAACGACCATTTAACATGGGAGTTAATGGGTGAGGTGCGAGTACAGATCGGAGTTGGGCTGTCACACGCTGCGATGCTGGTACAACGGCCATGCGATATCGGGGAGTTGAATAGCTCGGCTATTCAACTCCGATATCGTTTTGGCATCGTTCCAGCATCGCGTTGTAGCTCAAACCGTACAACGCGCGAGCGATATCGGGTCCAACTCGCGACCCACGTGACTTTTTGTCGGAGTTGGGTCGGAGTTGGACGCCGATATCGCGGCGTGTAAACCCACCATTAGAGGCTGTGGCATCACATGGACTTTGTGCATGACGGCTGTAGTCAGTTGGGTCATGTGCCACAGTGCTGGCAGGGCACTTGGCTGGTGCAGTGGCACACACTTTTAAGGCTTAGTTCACATCATTTTTTTTTTTTTTTGCAGAAGTTTCAATGTAAAATATGTCCACAGGCTAGCTAGCATGTGTCCAGAGCATAAAAAGTGTCTTTCTGGCACTTTCTAGTACCTATGCAGGAAAGTATACTTTGGGAACAGTCCTCCCAGCATTTACTTCTGACAGTGATAGCTAATTATAAATAGAGCCTAATTAGTAATTAAAATAAACACCTATTTTTCATATTTAAAAGGACAAGATTATATATTTATATAGAACAAGGTACTTGGCTGTGTAGTCCATGTGGGAACTGTATAATGGCACCTATGGCAGACATGGAAGAAGAAATCCTAAAATATGACTATACAAGTCAAATTAAAGAGGTGTTTCACTACAATGTATAGTGGCCACATGGATTTACCGTTGTGAAATAAGTCTTTTCCAATATACCTTGTGTCTTCAATTCTGGCTGCGAGTGTCGCTGTCTGCTCGTCCCCATCACGTGACACCCTCCCCTTCTCCCCCTGCCACAGTGGTGTCTCCATTGGGGCTCCCAATCTAAACATCCTATCAGTATGTCTTTGAATATATAAAATACTGTACATGTTTTTTGTAAATAATTAGTCATGACTGAAAGTGTTGGCACCCTTGAAATTGTTTTAGAAAATGTAAGTATTTGTCTCAGAAAATTATTGCAATGACCTGTTTTGTTTCACTTTCTATTGAAGCTTATAGACTGAATAAACCTTGTTGTTTACACAAGAAATTGTGAGCCTGTGTGAACACTGCTGACTACCAAAGAGATGACTCCCTATGTGTAGTGCTAGTAGGCAGCGGATTAGTGATAGTGACAGGTCTTTTTTTTTTTTTTTTATAACTGATTCAGAGGACAGAAGAGAGTAGACCTTGTGCAAGATTTTCTCCTCTAATGGTGGGTTTACATGTCCCGATATCGGCGTCCAACTCCGACCAAAAGTCACATGGTTCGTTCGTTGGCCCTATATCGTTCGTGCGTTGTATGGTGTAAATGACCAATACGATGCACGAACGATATCAAACAGATATCGGGGATCTAATTAGCGTGCTATTCAACGGCCCGATATTGGATGCCGGTTGGAGCCGGATCGTGCTGTGTGACCGGTCAACTCCGATGTGCAGTACAACGTCCCCTATTCACTCCCATGTTAAATGGTCGTTCCTGGGTCGGCCGTACAAGGGGGCGTAGACATCGTAGTGGCGTTGTATCCCGATATCGCGCAGTGTAAACCTTCGATGCGATTCTTTGAAATCCAGCCAGAAAAAGCGCGCTCCCGCGCCGTCGGATCCAATATTGGACCGACATTGGAGCGTGTAAACCCACCATAAGGAATTGAGGATATAGCAAGTTGATTGGCCCTGCTTAGTGGAGCAATTATCAGCACGGAGTGTGACTAATCAATGATTAGTGTTATTACTGTCTAAAGCAGATCACTGCTCATGCAAGGCAAACAAGGATTTCAATGGCCACATTAAAGGGGTTATCCAATAATCTCCCATTTTTGACCCCATTAAGATGAAAAAAAACAAAACCTCCCTTCCCGCTCCATCGTTCAGCAGTGTCTGCACTCGTATTCCCACAACTCACAATGAGGTGTTGATGGCTTCATTCAAAGAACTGGCACCCATCTCTTCCCACAACTAGGTGGCAGAAAAAAAATGAATAAACACAAAATAAATGTTGTTGTTTTTTTTCTCTTAAATAAAAAATATATATAATCAGCTATATTAATCCAAAAATAAAAATCACTGTACCTTCCCTTTTTAAAGGGAATATGAGCATAGCATGTGAGATACAAGGGATACATAAATCTAAAGAGAAGGTGCTTTTGCAATCCGCGCTAACTGTATATAGACCATGACCACAAAGCATCTGCAGATAATGGTGCTTTATTTCTACGGGTTTCAGAGCAATCCTCGCTTCTTCATCAGGAATGCAACCTTTTGTTTCCCTATTTTTAGATAAGTTGATAACAGGGATGTCACCTGTTCGGTTGTGTTGTAGTAGTTTGCATACAACCCACAACAACAGCATTTTATCAGGAGTGCATCATTGCCTGACTTAGGTGTCATGCACAGTGAAGTCCAGCTAATTAGTGTAACCCTGCTACACCACTGCTTAGCAGCTTGATGTCAATTACAGTGTACACTGGAAGCTTCCAGTCAGCGATGTGGGTGGGTTATACACAGTACAAAATTTCTAGCCCTGCTTCAGCTTGATCAGAAAGAAGGAGTCTATGAAAACTACATCGAGCAGCCAGTGATACATTTCAGGAGTTATATTGATTTATATTATGCTGCTCACAGATTATATTGCTAAAACCTGCTGACAATTTATTTTTCATCTTAATGAAATTAAAGTTTTGAAGAAATGATTTTTTTTTTTTTTTTTTCCTTTGGTGTTTTAGTTGTGTCGTTTTGCTGTGCTCTGTTTCCCCCTCTTATTTCTTAAGCATTTTCCGTATGTCCCCAAAAAAGACAAAAGTATTATAGCAGTGATGCCTTTAATGGCTAAGGCTGCCTTCACACTGCGATTTTTGTGATCAGTGACTATTTGTTATAAAACAGATGGACACGGTTCAGTTATGGCCTCCCATGTATCCCTGTGGGCACGGATTGGTCCTAAGTGGCCATCCGTGTGTGTTAGTTTTGTCGCTGATCCCTTCGTCAGTTTTTTCATGCCCCCAGATTTGGAGACTGTTGCGATTTTGGGCTGCCTTGAAAATGGCGGATGCGGCCGGACAGACACGGATCCATAGCTGTCCACGTCAAATAACATGGGTGTCTATGGAGACGGATCGGTGATAAAAACGGACCATTTTGCTGTACTGAGCATCCTCAGAAGCAAGGTACAGCTCATCCCACCCCTATCTCTGGTACTGATGACGGATCAGTGAAATACACTGATCCGTGGGCTTCAGTTGCCATCCATTTGAACAGATCAGTGCCTGTCCATGTGGTCCTTGAAATTCAAGGATCCACACTGATGTGCAAAAAACGCAGCGTGGAGGGGGCCTAAACAGAGAAATATTTGTAAGCTTTCAGAGCTCAAAGGCCACTTCATGAGGCAATATTACAAATTACTAAGAGACCATTACAACATTTAAATAGATATTACACCAGGACATGAGCTGATGCTTGCTAGAAAAGGACAAAGGAAATTAAATTAAGGCTGCTTTCACATCACGATTTTTGTGCATCCGTGGCTATCCGTTGTAACACAGACAGCCACAGATCCGATTTGGCCCCCATGTATCCCCATGGGCACGGACTGGTCCTGTATGGCCATCCAATTGTGTCCAAATTGTCATGGATCTGATTATGTCCGTTTTTTTTTTTTGCTGTACCCAGAATCGTAGACTGCTCTGATTTTGGGCACAGCGGACCAAATTGGACAGAATCGGATCTGGTGCGGTCCGCGGCAAATATCATGGGGGACTAGGGAGCGCGGGTCTGAGAAAAAATATCGGATTGTTTCCCGGACCCGATTTTAGTGTACGGAGCATGCTCAGTACACTAAAACTGCTCTGTTTGCATGTTATTTCACTTATGCAATGTATATACATACATTTTGTAAGTCAAATAAAACAAAGCAAGTGTTAAAAATAAAAAAATCCTCACCTCTCCGGTGAGTGTCCTGCGATGTGCGGCAACTAGCTCCGAGGGCTTAAGGACCTAGTTCAGCTGACCGGGCAGGTTGGGGCAACCAGATCAGCTGATTGGTCACATGACCGCATCAGCGCGGTTTAAATCGCCCACCCACTGATTGGTTACATGGCCGTATCAGCTGAGCAGTTTGGTTTTGGCGGGCACGCAATTTAATCAGCTGATCGGGTTGTCCCACCCCTCCTGGTCAGCTGATCTGATTATTTCACATGTATATACATTGCGAAAGTGAAAGTGCCCCGCATGGCGGCGATTTGCAGGCTCGAGCTCCTCCAGCTCTTTCTGTGTCCAGATCTGTGAAAATCACGGGTCACCGGACACAGAAATCAAAAGGGTTAACAGAAAGTGCTGAGTTTCATAGATCCACCGCGCTGACCTCCAGTGAAGACAAACAGAGTGATGTATAAAACTCTGTTTAATGGGTAATTTGCCTACCGGTTTCGTGATTTCAGTTATCACTTCATCAGGGCATCAAAAGCAGCAGTATTAACAAGATTTATATACACACAACAACATTATATGACTCCACCCTTCAATTATGATGGTGTTTCCTGTGGGAACGCCTCCTTCACACATGCAGGGTGGATAACATCTATTAAAAGACATATCAATAACAATAATTCATTAAAAACACCACATCTATTACAAAAACACTCTTCAATTCACAAGTTAGATAAAAATGCACCAAGATCCACATGGGATTCAATCTGGCACCTCCAAAACTAAAAGCTTATAAAGTCAGCATTAGATCACTAAGCCATTCATACAGATAGAAAAACTCAGTAAGTGTATGTAGGGAGAACATACCTACTGGGGAGTTAGAAAAGATATATCTGTTATATGACCCCACCCATTCAGGTATGAAGGTAGCTCCACTAGGAACGCCACCCTCAAACCCTCTGGGTGGACAACATCCATTAAAAGGCATATAAATACAAAATAATATAATCTATGATCCTTACTTTTGCTGGGCACCTGCTGCGACCATAAGAGAGAGCGGAGTTAGTTGGTTGTGACTTGCACAACCAAATCAGGTGAGTCCTTCCACTAAAGGGGGGCACTGAGGATAATTGTACAAAAGGAAATTACTCTATGTGCGCTCCATTTCCCTTTTTATTGCGGACACAGAAATGGCATCTGAGGCACACATCCGATCCTGTCCGTTACTGTCCATGGGGTCCTGAAAGAAACAGGAGCCCTGCGGACATGAAAAAATCGTGATATGAAAGTAGCCTAAGGTTTTTGTTACAAATGTCGATAAGGTGAAGTGTTTTTTTAAGGAGCTGAAGATTTTGTGGAGGTGTGAACTGTCTCCATAATGAATCCTGATGAATTCAGGTGTTAAATTGAGTCCAATTGTTAATGATTGCAACATTCTTATGAGCCTGAATTCCCAGATTTTTTTTTCTCTTATCGGGTTTACAGGGATGCTGTCACCTCCAAAACGCCTCATAAGCTAGCAAAACATGTCCCTGCAGCATCCCATCACTAATCCCACACTCCTTTTGTCTCAAAAAAGCATCCTGGTAAAGTTCATAAAAACGTTTTATAACTTACTCATTAGTGATTATAATTAGCAGGGGCTATATTCTTTAGCCCTTTGGGTGGGCTCTCTTCGTCATAAGATCACGGCCTAATAAGCGTGATCTTCTATTCATATTGTATTCAGCGCCTCCATGCTCTCCGATGCTGTAATGGGGCTGTAATGACGCAAATCGCATCATTTCCTGCATTGGGTGACGTCAGTACACCCACGCCGCATGCGCAATGCGGTGCAAGAAGTCTACAGAGCGGCGTGGGTGTACTGACTTCACCTGATGACGGAAATGACGCAATTTGCGTCATCACAGCCCCATTACAGCCCATGCAGCGCTGAGGAGAGCAGGGAGGCGCTGAATATCCATACACTGCAGAAGTGAAATTAAGTAAAAGCAAGGGGTTAAAACTTAAAAAAAACTCTATTCTCACCTTCCAGCGATCCCCCAACGCCTCCAGCAAGCTCCGGGTGATTACAGGACCTGCGGTTACATCACAACCTGGCAGCGTCATCGGGTCACATGACCGCAGTTACCGCTGTAACCGGTCATGTGACCCAATCAGCTGATTGGGTTGTGATGTAACCGCAGGTCCTGTAGTTATCTGGAGCTTGCTGGAGGCGTCGGGGGATCACAGGGAAGTGAGAATAGGTTTTTTTTTTTAATTTTTTTACCCCTTGCTTTTACTTTATACACACATTGCAGAAGTGAAATTAGATGGCACACAGCAGTTTTAGTGTACTGAGCATGCTCAGTACACTAAAAAAACGGGTCCGAGGAGAGATAAGCTATTTCCTCGGACCTGTGCTCCATAGGCCCCCTTGTTAACTGGTGCGGATCCTGTTGGATTTGATTGTGTCCGATTTGGTCCGCTGTGCCCAAATTCGGAGCAGTCTCCGATTTTGGGCACAGCAAAAATCGGGCACAATTGGATCTGACAAAAATTGGATGGCAATTAGGCCAAATCCGATGCGATCCGTGCCCATATGATAACATGGGGCCAAATCGGATCCGTGGCTGTCCGTTTTACAACAGACAGCCACGGATCCTCAAAAATCGCAGTGTGAAAGCTGCCTTACCAGAAAAATTGTATTGCAGCAATACTTTTGTCATTTTTTGGGGGGACAGAAGTGTTTACATGGATTTTTCTGGCTAACACTGCACCACAATATTATTTTGTATTGTTCATGCTAAGCTCAAATTGGAAGAATCACTTTGCTGTTTGTTTGCTCTTTTTTTTTCTAATTGTATCTTTGTGGTAGAAAGTAATAAAACAAACAGAACGTGTCAGGTTCATTTGCACTGCGCTCACCTGTATCTCACAAGCTGCCGCCGGCCTCTGTACCTGCTATCGAGGGTTAAAATCGAATGTGTCAGATCCCCCACCATCCATTTAACACCACATACAGCCCTATCTACCTACTGTACACCTCACTGGTGAAACAGTTGATGAATCACAGGGGGAGGGGGGTGACTGTGGTTTAGGCATGTGCGATTCCTGGCATGGTATTAGAGGAGGCATCACATTAGCAGGGTAACATTACCTGTTACCTTTGTTAATAGGACTTCATACCATGGTGTGGAAAATGGCACACAAATTATCACATGTCAATCAATTACCACTCCGTGCCCTGAAGCATAGACTTGCTCTTTTATGGATTTCTAGCAGATGTTTTTGTTTTTGTTTTTTTTAATTTATTTTAGACATATTCCTGAAAGTACCGGTATATATCGAAAGAGAAACGCTACAGTGGTATTTGATAAAATTTGCACTGCTTGGATGGGGGGGGGGGGGGGACGGTGTGATATCAGGAGGATTTGATGATGAGTAGACTCTCGTAAAGTTATACAGGCCTGAGAGAGATTTCTATTCTAGTCTCATGATGTCCTCATTTTGAATGACCTTCATTTCATAGATTTGTTAAATGTTGGTTGCAGGGATGAATGTTGTACTTGCTGTCTACAAAAGGGGGGAGGGCTGGGATAAGGGATTTGTTACTCTGTGTATGGCTATGCCTCATGTAATCTTGGGAAATTACGCAATTGCCTTTTTTGTTGATGTGATTTGGTGTAAGATTCTTTTTGGATGAATAAAAATTATGATTTAAAAACACAACAACATATTCCTGATTGCTAGTAAGGCCGGCTTCACACTGCAGCGTGATCCGGTCCGGGGCTGTCCGGGATGACCCAGACAGTCGCGGACCGGATCAGCACACAGAACTGGGGGGCCAATATGCCCTCCGGTCCAGTGTCCAGCGCACGCAGTTCCCGCTGCTGATAAGTCTGACCTGTCAGTGGCTGCAGCTGCGTGCGCTGCACACCGGACCGGAGGGCATATTAGCCCCCCCAGTCCTGTGTGCTGATCCGGTCCAGGGCTGTCTGGGTCATCCCAGACAGCCCCGGACCGGATCACGCCGCAGTGTGAAGCCGCCCTAGGCTGATGTGTAGCCACCTTTTAATTACTTTGTCTATAGCTGGTTTCACATTGCGTTTTTTGGGCATCTGTGACTGTCCGTTTTAAAACAGACGGCCACGGATCCGATTTGTTCCCCATGTATCCCTATGAGCACGGATTGGTGCTCTATTGCCATCCGATTTGTCACTGATCCGATTCTGTCCGATTTTTTTATTTTTTAATTTTTTTTTTTTTTCATTGTGCGCTGTACCCAGAATCAGAGACTGCTCCGATTTTGGGCACAGTGGACCAAATTGGACAGAATTGGATCCAACATGGTCGCGGCAATTAACATGGGGGGGCCTATGGAGCGCGGGTCCGGGAAAACCGGATTGTTTCCCGGACCCGATTTTAGTGTACTGAGCATGCTCAGTACACTAAAACTGCTCTTTACCGTGTAATTTCACTTCTGCAATGTATATACATACATTACGGAAGTGAAATTAACTAAAGCAAGTTTTAAAAATAGTGACCGGTCATGTGACCGATCAGCTGATCGGGTAGCCCCGCCAGGTTCATAAGCCCTCAGAGCTAGATGGCGCGCATTGCGGGACACGCCGGAGAGGTGAGGATATTTTTTTTTATTTTGAACACTTGCTTTAGTTAATTTCACTTCCGCAATACATTAAGGAAGTGAAAGTGCCCCGCTTGCCTCCTCCCAGCTCTCTGTGTCCGTACCCGTGAAAATCACGGACCCGGACACATAAATGGCATCCGGAGACACACATTTGATGCTGTCTTTTCCTTTCAGTGGGGTCCTGCAAAAAATAGGATCCCCATGGACAGGAAAATATCACAATGTGAAACCAGACTTGGGGCCGCTTACAGCACCGCAAAGATTGTTCAAGTGCTATCTGACTTTATCTTCTGGCACTGGGATCAATGTTCTTTCATAGAGCCGTGCTGATGATCGATATTTATTCACAGATAGACTGTCAATAAAAAACCTTGTAGCATGCTGCGACTTCACCCAGAGATTGGAGGAGTCTCACTCATTCAGGTCTGTGGGTGTGTGAAATCATCGGACTGCACTGGGATTATATCTGATTTCTACACATGGACACACTGGAGATGATGGAGAAGTTTTGTTCTCCATCTTTTCCTAACGTTGTGCTACGATTCTCTCCGAGAGAATTTGATCACGTTAAACTGACACTCTGATCAAACTGGAGTGTCATTAGCAATATTAACCTGATTATCGCAGATGAGAGAATCTATGGACGTGTGACCCTAGACTTGATTTCTAAATATTCAGTTGTCTGCAAAACTGAAATATCTTTTAAAGCATAATTAAACATGATAATTAGAATATATAAATATTAAACATGTAAAGCCTTTTTCTAAAACTCCATTAAATGGATGGTAGAGTGATGCAAAAGGTTGTTCAGGACCCTAGTCCTGTGGTCACATGAGTAGCCTGTGGGCCCCCAGGCCAGTGTCCTACAAACCTCCGTCTTCTGATAAGTAGGCACCTGCCGTCTCATGCCAGGCCTATTATCACTAAAAGCATGCGGATACAGGTAGGAGTTTCGCAGGGTTCTGGTCTGGTGGCTATCAACTTTCATAGCAGGGTTCTGCAAATCTTTTTGATCGACTCTACTTGTTGGCAAGGGGATTTATTGGGGACTTTGGAGGACCTGTCTGCTCCCTTGACATCTGCTTTCCTTATAAAAGATGTCCCAGTATAGTTATTTTACATCTAATTACTTTGTTCTGTTGTTCCTCCTAGAAATGTATAAATTGACAACTGGTCGGTACCAGGTTGGGGATGACCCCGCAGATCGATCCACAGTAGATATGAAATTGTATAGACACACATTTTGAGGGGAATGATAACAGACAGTTGTCAATTTAGTCATACATTTCGAAGAGGACTGTTAGGTTATGCTCCCACATGTAAGGTATTGCTGCAGGAAAACCTTAGGAGTTTCTAATAAGGCTTTGTTCCACAGGTAAGGTTTTGCTGTGTTTTTGGGTCAGGTTTTGCCTTGGTTTCATGTTAATCTGATCCTGCGTTTTTGGTTTCCAGCAAAACCTATGTGATTCAGGCAAAAACTGTGCACACACATTGGTTTTATTTCTCTGCAGAAAGTGTCAATATCCCAGGCTTTGCTGTGTTTTTTGCTGCAGATTTGCTAAAGAAACTATAGCAAAAACACAGAAAAGACTTGACATGCTCATTTTTTCAAAAACGCAGCAAAACCTTGTGTGTGAACATAGCCTAACAAAGCACCCTGGCTAGCGCACAACAAGCCTGCCTTAATGGCCTACTTATTTTTATACATGCAGTGACATATTCTACTCCGATGTGTTGATTTTTCTGAACTAACTTTCCATCTATTTCATGTAGGAATTCTTTTCACCTGTCATATATATTGGTTTGTGTTAATGTATTATTACCTTCTTTATTATCAGGAGATCCATGCACTGTGTCCTCACAGCTTGAGCTAGAAGAAGCTTTCCGGTTGTATGAACTAAATAAAGATTCTGAGCTGCTAATTCACGGTGAGAAAAATACAATATGCGAGTCACATTAATCAATACACTGAGAGTTATTCTTCTGTGGAGGGATTATTGATGGCCATTCATAATGCACTTCCTTGGCGTTAATTTGTGCCACCATTAAATGACTTTTATTTAACTACTGATGAAGAAAACAACATGTATTGTACAAAGACAATCACAATCTGTTACTTTGCAGTCTTCCCCTGTACACCCGAGAGGCCTGGAATGCCCTGCACCGGTGAGGACAGTAAGTAGATTTAATGTCATTTTATGCATGTTTCAAAGGCAAAATAAGGAGCCTAAGAACATAGTTAACACATCAAATTTATGATTCCACCTTTGAGGGTTTTTTTTTTCTTTTTTAACCTTTTGGTATTGATATGAAGAAAAAAAATATCTCAACAATTTATAGATTTACTATTTACCATGTGGTATACACCCAAATATTGCAGACTAGTAATGAAATGACCTATCCTTTAGATAAGCCATAAATATCAAATCAGTGGTGGCCCGACTGATGAAAAGTTAAGTGATCTTCTGATTGTGGTGCTTCATTGAGCACGGCAACCCTTTAATTATATACCAAGCGCCACTTTTTACATCATCCAAAATCAATAGCATATTGCCATGTTTCAGATTGTCTCTGGGCGCCCTGAAACACATTGACTAATAAATCAATATTTTCACCCTATGGTGTCTCGTCAAATACGGCAGCGTGGTCTTTTACCCTTCATCCTACATACTTTAATTTTCTTAGATAATGACCTTTTGGGTTTTCATTCAATTGAAGCCATAATCATCAACATTAATATAAATAACCGCTTGAAATGGATCACTCTGTGATGACTCTATAATATATGCATTTCACTATGTATTGAATTAGCGAAATAAGTTAAATTTTTGATGATATTTTAATTCATTGAGATGCACCTTGTATGTGTATATATAATACACTAGCTGTAGAGCCCGGCGTTGCCTGGGCATAATACCCATATATGGTCGTAATGCTCATGTATGGTAATGTTTGTATGCGTGTATGTGTCATCGCCCCTCCCAGTATCCCCATCATGTCATAGCTCAACCCCTACACATAGCCCCACCCCTTTCATAGTTCTGCCTCCACATATAACCTTGCCTTTTCATAGCTCCACCCTTCCACATAGTCCCGGGGTGGGGCTATGTGGAGGAGGCAGGGATATGTGGAGATGCAGTCTGCGAAGTGTGCAGGGCTATGCCCATACACTCAGCTTTGTGGAGTGAGTGGGGCTTGTGGAGTGGGCAGGGCTTGACACACACACACATGCACGCACGCACGCATGGACCTACTTTAAGTTCTCCTTGTTATATGGATTTTCCAGATCTGCAACATACAAACCAACTAATTTGATATGTCGTGTCTTAGTAACATAAGGAACTGCAAGTGAAAAACCAATGGTCTACAAAAAAAGAACAGAGACTGGGTTTGGGCCATTTCGTAAACCAGACTTGTACATTTCTGTGAGTCCATGGTGTGAATGGACAGCATATGGATGCTATGCTTATTCCATCGATATGTCGTCTGCGGAAAAACTCGCTTAGCAAGTTTGTTAATGACCAGCCTGTAAAGACCTGCAAATGTTTGAGTTGGTGTCAAGCCAAACAGATCATACAAAGTGTTACTTAATCTGCGGCATTATAGTTGACCACCTTCCTTTTGGCTTGATGACCTAAAACTAATAAGTCATCTCCTCTCTTTGACATCTGATCTATGTGATATTGGTCCACAATTTTGGTTCCCTATAGTCTGATGCAGCATTGTACTGCCCAATGATATAATTTTTTCCCCTGGAAAAGATAGAAGTTCCAAACATTTCAGGTAAATGACTCAAAGTTGAAAAGTCAGAGACCTAAAAATCTAAAGTCATTCTTTGTTTTTTCAGATGTTAGGCTGCCTTCAGACTTGCAGATGCCTCCGCAGCGTTTTGCAGAGGCATCTGCAAGTATCTGCATGCAGACCGCAGCCCCTATGTTTATAATGGAGCGCACGGCGGTCTGCAGATGCTTGCAGACCGCCGTGCGCTCTCATTGCCCGTCATTAGTGATCTGTGTGCGCAGTCGTCCGCACCAGGGACGCGAGATGTTGCGTCCCTGGTGCGGGCGAGAGTGTGTGATTTGTGCGCAGGCATCTGCCTGCGCACAGATCACTAA